>JAJAGP010002323.1:95000-121285 GCA_025084515.1 Ancistrus triradiatus | reverse complement strand
TATAAACTAGGCTTTGATCACTTGCTATTTCTTAATTTAAAGAAGGAAAATGTTATGCTTTATTAATAAGACTTATCCAGCAACACTAATAATAATAGTACTGTAATTTTCTGAATGTAAGTTTCTGAATCTGATCTCCAGTCCTATAGTGCAACTGGCCTTGACTGTAATTTGTGTTGCTTTTTACCAAGGTTGATTCTTGGCTGTCAAAACTAAACACTACAATCTTTTAGTAATGAATAGATGAATGCATAGACACAACATTCAAGTCAAAATATGACCCAGTATTACGGTCAATGAGATTAAGCTGTGGAACAGTAGATATATTTGTACACAGAGGCTTGAAAGAATACAACATGCATAGCTGCTGGTGCTGTATTGTCACTCACACACTCAGGGAAGAGTACAGAAGAGACAGAGGCGAATGCATGTGCAAGTGTGATGGCTTTATTTACAGCATCAGATGTGGTGAACATGAGTGTAGCACAAATGAAATAAGTAAACAGACTAACAGCACAGCAAGATGAGAAGGCACCCTAGAGACGTCCCTTCATCATGGCTTCATCGTTTGCTGTAGTATATTTTTTTTTATAACTTTTTACAGACTTTTTGTGTATTTTATCTAGCAGATGTTGACCAGAGGAGGATGGGTTACCCTTTTGAGTCTGATTCCTCTCAAGCCTTCTTCCTCTCATCTGAGGGGGTTTTTCCTTGCCATTGTTGCCACTAGCTTGCTCAAAAGAGACTCAGACTAGGATCTCTGTACATCTGCTTTGTAACAACACCTGTTGTGAAAAGTACTATGCAAATAAATTTTGGTGGATTAATCAAAAGCTACTGAGGAAAAGCTACCATACAGTACAAGAGGCTATGAGTTAATGCTATGTTATGCAGATACTACTACTAATAAAATAATAATTAATTTTATTTGTAGTGCATTTTTCAGAATACTCAAAGGTACTTTATGTGCAATAATCACAGAACAACACAGAGAAAACAAAATGTATCACTTGTAATGCAATTGTGAGATGAGTTGTGAGAAGTGATTTGAACAAGAACAAATCACAGCAATCTTGAATGTGTTTGGGAAGGGAGTTCCAGAGGAAGGGGGCAGCAGAGAAGAAAGGTCTGTCATCCCACATGTGGTCCTTGGTTCTGAATGGTATAGACAGGAGTTTGGCATCAGAGATGTTGAGGCCATGAGGAAACAGAACACGCAATAGCCAAAGATAAGATACAAAGGATAAGAGGAACAGGATAGAAGGAAGTAGAGCAGAGAGTAGAGTAGAGTATAGCAGGGTACGGTGCTGCAGAAGAATGGGGAAAGTGTAGACAGGCAAAAGCGATGACCATGGAATGGCCGTGTGTAAACATGCCGGTCACATTAACTAGTACGTGACCCAGAAGATCCTCAGAGTGATCCGCAGATGGAGACTATTTCTAAATGGAGTGCTCTCTTCAGGCGCCTCCTTCACCACATAGACCAACTGCAGACCCGATGGCAATAAAATAGCAGGGCTTAAGAAGGAGTGGAGACAAAAGAAACCTGGAAAACACCAAAGGGAGCCTGGAAAACTAGGACTGGGGAAGAAGGAGTTTTAAGGAATTCCGCCCAGGGGCTGCCAAGGGCAACAGATCCGAGCTCTAAGGCTCCCCTGTGGTGTCCATAAACAAAGAGACCTAGGAAAAGGACAGTTCCATGCATGTATCCCATGTGCCAGACCTGTGATGAAGGGGCCACATAGGCAGTGTCAGTCAAGACAGGGACCGTGGGAGCAGTGAGCGGCATGTCGGCAGGAGAGGTGGTGTCATCTGGGCTGGCTGCCAGGAGCTGCCAGCAGAGGCCGCAAACAAAAAACACTTGAAATCTAGAATGAAGGCCTGGGATGAAGAACTTGAAGCCATTGAGGTTGCTGCTTTTCTTGTCACAAGACATAATAACAGAAAAAGTGGTGGCCATGACAGGAGAGGCCATTTGAAGAGTCTTTAGAAAGCCTGGCATGGCTTGTTCGGCTGCTGAAGCTGTGGCAGCTTCTAGGACCATGCAGATAGTGAACATGGCACTCATGATGTCCTGCATGGAGAAAGTTGCTCTTGAAATTGCCAAGGCAAATGCTTAATTGGCCTCAGGTGTAGCAGCAGTGGCTGATGCAGAGTCTGGCACGATGATGATTCCTGGCACTGGTGCTTGCCACGGCCATGGCCATGGCTGCTTGATTAGTAGTAGCTGCTGGCCCAGTCCCAGGTTCGGTGGCATTGGTGACTGAGACTGACTCAGTGGTGCTGGATGTTCTCCACTTCTCCTCTGGTTCTGAAGTGGGCAGGACATGCCAGGCCCAGGGGTGCACTGGTCTGGACTGATAACAACAGGCTCCAGAGAAAGTAGGCCCAGAGCAAGGCCTACTCTCAACAGATGTCCTGATATCCTCAGACAAGTCAGAATATGTGCTGCACAGTACTTTAGGAATGCTCACTATGTCCTTTAGGGCAGTCATTCTGTTATGCTTATAGCAAGGAAAAGTTCAGAAGGGACAGAGGTGGACAGAAGTAGGCGTGCTGGATTTATTATCAATATGAGACATGGTGAATGCTAGAGAAACACAAAAGAAATAAATCAACAGACAACAGCTAGACTATAAGACACCCTATAATGACACACATACACATACACTACACAAAGTCTATAGACAATTTTTTTATAATTTCCTATTATAATTTATTGTACTTGTTAAGAACACGATCGTTAAAAGTGAACGGACATTGATTGGATGGCAGTCAAAAAGCATTTACCTGTGGTTGGGTGGCACAGAGGTAAACGTGGTAAGCGTGGTTGCCTACAGCTCCAAAGATCCCTGGTGCAATCTCGACTTTAAACTTGTCTGGAGTTTGCATGTCCTCCCGGTATCTGCGTGGATTTACTCTGGGTCCTGTATTTTCCTCCCACATTACAAAGACATGCATTAGGTTAATTGGTCGCTCTAAATCGGCCCAGTGTTGTTTTTATTAGGTTTGCCCATATGAAGGTACCTAAAGCATCTTTTCGTTTCAAGCAGTCAATGATGAGTCTATTTAGCTAAGTTATGGTTGTAGAAAACACCTTGGGAGATGTTATGACATCTGCAGAACACTATCATTGTATAATGCTTGAGAGCTACTTTGGATATTTAATGAGATGCTATGCAACAATTAATGGCATCTCCTAGTTTCTGTTGTGAGGATATCGATACCGGGTCCTACCCCGAGGACGTCCACCCTGGTTTAGAGGATGTCCGTTCCTATGCAGAGGACGTCCGCCCCAGCTCCGAGGATGTTGGTTCCAGGTCCTACCCTGAGGATGTCCGTTCCTGCGCTGAGGACACCCACTCCTGTTCCGAACGTGTCCCTCTGGATCCATGGGCTGAGGATGTCTGTTTGGGTCTCAAAGCTGAGGATGCCTGCTCCTGCTCCTTGAATTGCCATCTCCAAGCATAGTCTGTACCCTCCTTCCGGCCTCCCACCGCCCACCCGTGTCGGGTGCGGCTGCCCCGATAGTCAAATGCCTGGTGGCGATCATGACCCTCTTGGGTGTCTGCCCGAAAGAAATCCGGCGGACATTGCTGTGCGCCCCAGGTTGGAGTCCGTGGGCAGCTTCCTTGAGTCAGGATCTGCACCCTATCTCAGGTTTTTCTGTATTTTTGCAGTTGTGGGCGACCTGACCTACATTGCCCACAATCCCCTGCGGGACTAATATGGCAGAGGATCCCATCTGAGACTTTGCTTTTGGTTTGATTGCTAACCGCATGCAGCTGGGGTTACTCTTATTTAAGCTCTGCTTTTTCCCAGTTGCATTGCGGTAGCATTGTCTCAGTTACGCCTGAGCTGTAGGGTGTGTGCTTTGTTATTCTCCACTCCCCGTTGGATTACCTTTTTGTTGCGGCCCTGTACGCTGAATTCCTTTGTTGTGGTCCCATCCGCTGGATATTCCATTTGTTGTGTTCCCAGACTTCCGTCTCCGGACTCTTGGGTTTTTGCGGCTTTTGTGGTTTCCGCTACATCCTGTGTGTAGCTGCATCTACAGTTTTGCTCCCTCTGTTTTCGGTCCCTTCCCTTCCACTCGCTCAGATAACCTTCCTTCTTGTAACTCTCTATAGCTCCACGCTAGCCTCCGTAGCTTCACACTAGCTCTTCGTAGCTTCACACTGGCTCTCCGTAGCTTCTCGTGAGCCTCAGCAGCTTCCGTTTGCCTCCGTGGTTTCGTGCTAACCTCCGTTGTGTCCCGTTAGCCTCCGCGGCTTCACGCAACTTCCGTAGCTTCACGTTAGCCTCTGTGGCCTCACTCTAACCTCAGTAGCTTTTCTTTCCCGTTTTCCCTGGTGTTTTGTCCTGCTCTTCTGTGTTATCAATATTATTAGTTATTACTATTGAAAGTAACTATTATTATTCCTGGATTGCCTTAGTTTCTGTTTTTCACTCTTTGGTCGGGGACCTTTTATAAATAAACTGTTTCTGTTTTGGAACTGGAACCTGCATCTTCATCTGTTCTCTCACCACACCCTAACATGTTATTGTTTTGTTGCTCTTTAATGCAGTGCATTGTGCTTCTTCTGCAAAGCTGTTCATCTCAGCAGTCGATCCACGAGCAGAGGCAGGAGTTAGAGTTTACAAGGAGAGGTCCATCATTCACTCGACAGCTCATTACCCTATAGGTTGAGGTCTTTAGCTTACGTTTGGACTAACAATCAATCAATAAATCAATCAAGTTTTATTTATATAGCATCTTTCAAACTAATACAATTACAATTCAAGGTGCTTGACAGAATGTTGAGAAAATCCTAAGTTTCAAGATAAAAATAATTAAATAGATAATTTTTAATATATAAAAAATAAAGAATGAGTAACAAGGATGATAAAAATATAAAAGTATAAAAGTTATAAAAAAACAAGCCAACGAGGGACTATAAAATCAAAATAAGAAATTAAAACAATACAAAATTAAACAATGTTAGTCAAATAAAATATTAAATAAATTAAATGTGATAATAAATTGTAATAAATCACTACAAAAGGTCCAGACTGAATACATAGGTTTTTAATGTACATTTTAAAATTTTGATATATTGAGCTCCTCTCACATCTACTGGAAGGCTGTCCAAGCACTTTAGAGCATAAAGGCTGAAAGCAGCCTCACTAAACGTTTTTGTTTTGCTTTGAGGGACAACTAAAATTCATCATTCAGGGTTCATAAGGCAAAACCATTTCTGATAGGTAGTCTGGTGCAAGGCCATGTAATGACTTATAAACTAATAAAAGAATTTTAAAATCAATACGAAGACTAACAGGTAGCCAGGGGTAATGTGCATTCTCCTTTTGGTGCTAGTCAGCACTTGAGCAGCAGAATTTTGAATTAGTTGTAGCTGGTGTATTCTGGTTTTTGGCAGGTCAGAAAATAGAGCATTACAATAGTCTAGTCAATTATAAAAGCGTGAATCAGTCTATCAGCATTGCTCAACGTTGAGGAGTTGATGAGTTTATAGACATTTCTGGGCATTTGTGTGTATGACTTTTCGCTACTTATTTGTAACAATCTGTAAATGGTGTTTGTATGTGCCAGCACTATTGTAAGTTAGACTCTTTTGTTTGTCACCCTACTAGCTGTATATTCTCCCTAACCTATAACTATTAAACTGGTTCACATTCACTCACTGAGTCTCTGTTTCATCTGGCTAATGTTCTGTGTTGTTTGTAATACTGTTTTTGCCTTCTATCAAGCAAAAGTATCAGTTGTGTTTTCAGCAGTGACTCTGATGCTTTTACATATAGGTTCCATACATTTTTCATGTGAAAATACTCTTTATATTTAAATTACAGTAAGCTAAAAAGACTGTGTGACTATGGTGATGTCTGGTCAACGTCCATTTCGACTGAGAATTTGGTTTCAGGCACACACTAGATTTTTTCTTCATTTAATCTCTTTCATGACTCCATATTTTTTTCTTTAAGAATGAACAGGAATGACTCAGAAACAACAAAAAAGCTAGTCAGCTAATTACTAAAGCTTGTACCCCTTATTAAACACATTCAGTTCAAGTACCACAAACAACTGTCCAGTTTTACGTTTTATTCTTGAACATTTTATTACTTCAACAGAAATAATTTTGCACAGTAAACTTCCAGAGAGAAGATGATTTATTTGATCAAGGATACTGTTTATACATTTAAATGAATTAATATGTTTGATGAGCTATTATGTTGAATAAAATGACCCAGATCAAATAGTAATGACTTTGGATGAGAAATGGTTGAGTTCATATTGAGACTCCTGTCTTTAGTAAAGTGTTATTTTAGCAAATCTGAGCACAAGCAAAGGCATTATTGAGATCTGTACTACATCTCAAGAAGACGTGAGATAACTGAGGAATTTATATCTGAAGATACATTTGAGCAGCAGGAGACACATTTTGAGCAGCTAAAGCCTCATTTGTGTTTCCATTCGATCTCCTTGTTGTCTTGGGGAAACCAGAGAGATATTAAGGAGATGTCGTTTCTGATTTTTCTTTCTTATGGGATGACTGAATTTTTTTGTTTCTCTCTCAACTAGACCCACCATATTTTATAACAATGACCTGAATAAACTGAAGGTTATGTGAATGTGAACACGCCCTTAATTTAACATTCAAATTCCTCAGAAGTAGCTCACCGACTGTTTTCTGTTTAGTAAGTGAACTGAAAAAGATGATTTAAGCGTGAAGGTATTGTTTAATGCCCTGATTGTTTAACACAAAACAGGTTACTCATTTTGGTACTGGTGTCACCATGTATAAAAAGACAAGTACTCATACTTGGTCAGAAAAATGGGTATTAATGCATTCCCAAGTCTTTATGATTGTTACACACACAAGACTAGCATTACTGTGATAAGTAGGTGAGATGTACAGAGTGAGGAAGTACAGAGAAAAAAAAAGCCTGTTAGGCCATCTGAGCTTGGAAAATTAGGCATGCACCAAACAAAGCTTTCACCTATTTTACTCTAAACCTTATAAATAATTTCGGTGCTCAGATTGCTCAACATTGTAAATGCTACTAAAGTGGTTATGTTACATTCTGTTAAGGAACTGAAAGATGCTAGAACATTCTAGTGTTATTCCTATTGTGCTTTTTTGTAAATATACAGTATGCAGCTCCAGGGGAAGGGCATAAGGATCTTTAAGACTTGTACACTTGATCACAAGCCTGATCACAACCTTTAACATTTAACATTTAATTCCATAGCACAATGGTTTTCAAATTGTGGTATGTGAAGGGGTACGAGGTGGTACGCCAGATGACCTTAGAACATGTACTTGTTATGTGTTAGAACATGTACTAATTATTTAATAATTAAGGAATTACTTAAGAAATTAAAAAATCTAAAATTTAGATTTTTTTCAAGAGGTTATCAGTAAGTGTTTTGCATTTGTCCAAACAATAGTTAACAACGAATGCCTCAAATAAATCGACTATTATATCATGGCTGAAGGTAGCAGATGCCCGGAGCAATGAACCAAAACTGGTAAATCAAACACACTTCTTAAATGTGTTGAAGATATGTTAATTCATTACCACCCTTGCATCAGCCAATGCTAATTTGGACACAAGCAGCACTGCTAGTGTTAGCAAGCTCTGAAAAAGCACTATGAGTTAGTACGACACAAGTTTAAGTTTAGAATTCACCTACAGTGGGATAGAGAAAGAACCAAGATCACAATGGGTTGTGTGCTGTGAGATTCCCAGCAACAAGAGCATTAAACCAATTTATCTAAGAAGACATGTGAGCACTGAAACATTCACATTTTAAGAATAAATCGGTAGACTCAGCTAAATATGCCTACTGTTTACAAGTGTGTGTGTGGTGTATGTGTTTCTCTGATGAGTCTCATCAGTTTTGATTTGATAATGGGTGGTACATGGTCTACAAAGTTTGAGAACCACTGCTACAGCCCAGTTTTAAAAGATGTGATGGAAAGTGGTGCACAATAAAATCAATTCACAAATACTAGTTAAAATTGCACAGTAAATTCAGCAAAAGGTAGCATGCATATAAAATAAATGAAATACCTAACAATACACAACTCAAGACGATGAAATGTTACAAAATATTGCACATTATTAGTTTGATGTCATACACCCGTGTTTCTGGATTTCAAAGCGTAGAACTACTTAGAGTCAATTTAATTAATTGTAACCCAATAAGGGGAAAACAAGTTTATAAATAGCTTGGAGCCTGGGTTGCATACCAGCAGTTTGCTAGCCCACCACCGTGTTGACCCAGGCTTGTGATCAGATGGTGCCTGCCCTCCAGGTTAGTCATCATGCAGGCAAAATTGCCTATGTCTGAAGAAGGGGAGGCCAGTCGGAGAATATCCCCAGGTACTACAACAGCCAACTCTGCCAGCCCAGGATTCTTCCTTCAGTTGCTCCTATGCCCTTAGCTCTCAAAACTACCTGTCAAGGAAAATTGGAGTTAAAATGTTTTAAAATATGATATAATCATGCAAATACAGACCAGCTGCTTCAGGTAATGTTCATATCAACAATAAAGAAAAATGTGATTGCAGTGATTGTTGGTGATAGACAGCCTGACTGAGTGTTTCTATAACTGCTGATCTTCTGGGATTTTCATGCTCAACAGTCTAGAATTTATTTTGACTGGTTCAATAAACATTCATCAACAATTAATTTAATGATGAGACAGGTCAACGGACAATGGGCAGAGTGCTTCGAGCTGATAGAAAGGCTGCACTCGCTCAGATAACCATTCTATACAAGAACAACAAGCTTAAGCTGCAGTGGGACTCACCCTAAATTGGACAGTTGACTACTGTAATGTAGCTTGATTTGATGAATCTCAGTTTCTGTTGACCATGTGCATTCCTTCATGGCCTTAATTTACACTATTTAATGGATACCTACAGTATGTTAATTTTCCATGTCACAAAGCAAAATTAATCTCAAACTGGTTTCATGTTCAAGATAAGGAGTTCAGTATTCTTCAGTGGCTTTCCCAGCCACCCAGATCTGAATCCAATTGAACATATTTGGCACATAGTAAAATAACGGATTTGCAGCATAAAAGCCAAGCATTGAGCAATATCACAAGGTGTTCTTTAGAATGTTGTGGAATCATGCTAGGATAAGATGGATCATCAGATTTTACACAAAATTCTCATGTCCAAATACAGTGGGGCAAAAAAGTATTTAGTCAGTCACTGATTGTGCAAGTTCTACTTAGAAAGATGAGAGAGGTCTGTAATTTTCATCATAGGTACAACTATGAGAGACAAAATGAGAAAAAAATCCAGGAAATCACATTGTAGGATTTTTAAAGAATTTAATTGTAAATTATGGTGGAAAATAAGTATTTGGTCAATAAATTTGGTTCAACTCAATACTTTGTAACATAACCTTTGTTGGCAATGACAGAGGTCAAACGTTTCCTCTAAGTCTTCACCAGGTCTGCACACACTGTAGCTTGGGATCCAACAATGGTCAGGTTCGATTACTGAGGTCTCGTGGTGAGCGCTTCAATTCTGCCTTTGCTGTCGAGCTGCACACTGCCCCAACTGCTGGTGCAATGATCTGGGGAGCCATCGCATATGACAGTTGGTCACCCCTCGTATTCATACAAGGGGCTCTAACATCTCAGTGATATGTACAGGACATCCTGCTGCAATGTTTTGCCTCTCATGGCAGGGCTTCCAACTGCCATTTTTCAGCAGGATAATGCTCGCCTACACACAGCAAAGGTTTCTAAGAAATATCTCTGCCAGATTGCAACACTTCCTTGACTTGCCCGGTTGCCAGATTTATCGCCAGTCAAGCATGGGACTAGCAGCCTATGTATGTGCAGAATCTACAGGCCCAGCTGCATCATCTGTGGGCAACTGTGCCATATCATACCATAGCAAACCTGTATGCCTCCATGCCAAACTGTATCTCATATTGTATCCAGACTAGAGGCAGCTCAATAGGGTAACTAGAGCCTCCTTTCAATTATACAGTTTTCCCCAGTAAACATATCCTTTCACTCTAATATTGTAATCACTTACATATACCATCCTTACATTTATACATGTAAAGTTTCATTCAATTCCAATGACTCTTTGTTGGTGCGTTATTTTCTTACAATGAGTATATATGGGTGCGTTATTTGTTTTGTCATTGACTATATATTTACCTGGTCAGGGTAGTGGAGGCTCAGGAGAAGACAGGATGCGCTTACCCAGGTGTAAGTGTGTCCTATACAGTCCATGGCAGGGATGGTAAGACTTGCTGTTGCATTGCTAGGGAATGACCACAACTGACCTTCACTGTCTGAGACACAGTCGTTCCTGTGATGGGTGTGTGATGGAAATACACTTTTGGGACTTGAATTTGGGTCACCATGGTGGTGGGCTCTGTGCCATTTAAATAACAAAATATTACATTTTAAAAAGTGCATTACATTACATTCTTTTTTCCCCCTTTTTTCCCTTTATCCACTCTTAACTTTTGTGATTTTATTTAATTCATATCCTACATCTTACTGAGTTACATATTCATATCTCCACTCCTATCTTAGATTTATTTTTCCCTTTTTTATGTTGGCATACTCAAATTTTTCACCCAAAATGTTTTTCCAGGGGAAGCACAAACATGCATCTTGGTGAGTAGTCTAGCGATACCAACATGGGTTGAATGCATGAGGACCTTGGCTAAACATACACATGGGGTACATTTTTAAAACAGGATGAAATGGTGTGCTGTCATTTAAACCATGCTCTGCATCATCTGCAACAGCAGTACAAATCTTTCCCTTATTGGACGATATAACCGTGCTGGTAATGAGAGAGGGAGTGTTTGTACTGGGGCCTTGTGATGTTATGCTCTGTGTGCTCTGGAGTAGGTGTGTTTAGCGTGGATGGCACATCATTTGGACAGTATGTGCTTTGAGGTTGGGGACTGACAAATGATAGGGTGGACTTTAGGGCCCAGAGAGCACCAGCCTCAGTACAGACAGTGAATCAAAGGCAAATGCACATAAACCCAGGGGATTTGGTGCAGTAAGATCAGTGGAGCTGGTCTTGGCGAAGTGAAATAGCAAATTTGAATAGGTTTCATAGCATAAAGGGCTCATTGTGGGAATTTTGATGTGTTGTAGAGACGTTTAAACTAGGCAACCTTGTATTTTCTACTTGCCACAAAAGTTTTTTTCAAAACATGTATAGTGTTGTATACTATTACATATTCTGAGCAGAAGAAGCTGGTTTACTGTGTTGTTAAAGCAGGAGATACAGTGGTGCTTGAAAGTTTGTGAACCTTTAAAACATGAGTGTATCATGGCACAAACAAAGGAGATATCTAAGGAGCTCAGAAAAAGAGTTGTTGATGCTCATCAGGCTGGAAAAGGTTATAAAACCATCTCTAAAGAGTTTGGACTCCACCAATCCACAGTCAGACAGATTGTGTACAAATGGAGGAAGTTCAAGGCCATTGTTACCCTCCCCAGGAGTGGTCGACCAACAAAGATCACTCCAACAGCAAGGTGTGTAATAGTTGGCGAGGTCACAAAGGACCCCAAGGTAACTTCTAAGCAACTGAATTCCTCTCTCACATTGGCTAATGTTAATGTTCATGAGTCCACCATCAGAAGAACACTGAACAACAATGGTGTGCATGGCAGGGTTGCAAGGAGAAAGCCACTGCTCTCCAAAAAGAACATTTCCTGCTGGACTGCAGTTTTGCTAAAGATCACGTAGACAAGCCAGAAGGCTACTGGAAGAATGTTTTGTGGCCAGATGAGACCAAAATAGAACTTTTTGTTTTAAAAAGAAAAGCGTTATGTTTGGAGAAATAAAAACAAACTGCATTCCAGCATAAGAACCTTATCCCATCTGTGAAACATGGTGGTGGTAGTATCGTGGTTTGGGCCTGTTTTGCTGCATCTGGGCCAGGACGGCTTGCCATCATTGATGGAACAATGAATTATGAATTATATCAGAGAATTCTAAAGGAAAAAGATCAGGGCATCTGTCCATGTACTGAATCTCAAGAGAAGGTGGGTCATGCAGCAAGACAATGACCCTATGCACACAAGTTGTTTCTTCCAAACAATGGTTAAAAAAGAATAAAGTTAATGTTTTGGAATGACCAAGTCAAAGTGCTGACCTTAATTAAATCGAAATGTTGTGGAAATACCTGAATTGAACAGCTAATATGAGGAAAACTCACCAATATCCCAGAGTTGAAGTTGTTCTGTACAGAGGAATGGGCTAAAATTCCTACAAGCCGGTGTGCAGGACTGATCAACAGTTACAGGAAATGTTTAGTTGCAGTTATTGCTGCACAGGGGGTCACACTAGATACTGAAAGCACAGGTTCACATACTTTTGCCACTTACTAATATGTAATATTGGATCATTTTCTTCAATAAATAAATGACCAAGTATAATATTTTTGTCTCATTTGTTTAACTGGGTTCTCTTTATCTACTTTTTGGACTTGTGTGAAAATCTGATTATGTTCTAGATCATATTTATGCAGAAATATAGAAAATTCTAAAGGGTTCACAAACCTTCAAGCACCACTGTACATGTGACTATGACACGCCTGGACTATTTTAATGTACATTTGACCCATGTTTGCATTATTTTGGATTTTGTTTTGATGTAAGACGTGGGTAGTTGGTGAGTTAAAGGGATCACAGACATAAGGGGAACGATGCAGTTTATATTGCAAATTTCCAAAGGATTGTATAAAATGTAGCAGTTCTTATGGCTCTAAGGTAACTGCTGCTGGGAAAAAAGTTTCTGAGGATCTGGTTTCAAACCTTACCTTACCAGGGGACCTTACCTTCTTACCTTACAGGGGACTGTGGTAGCCTAGTGGTTAAAGTCTGACATCTGTTATCTTGCACAGGGTCTCCCTCTGTCCTATGAATTCCAGTATAAGTTCTGAACCCCCCTGCAAGCCTGACCTGCTTAGCCTGGTCATTTTTATTAATTACTACTTCACACGTGCTTGTTGGTTAATGCTATTCGTTTTCTTCTACTTTTTAATGGGTTTGGTAGTTTAGTATTGGCCAGTTGTCTTAGATTTTTACTTAAGAGCCATTTTATTTAAGGTTTGGTTACGCTGTGCTTGGTGTGCACTGATACAACTGGAATTCTGGTGTATGTCTAGAGTGTCAATAATTATAGATTGGACAGTCTAATTGTTAACACTTAGTATGTTCAAATTTTTAATTGTGGATGTGTTTGTTGGTATGTAGACAAAGCTGGCATCCCAGCTGGTCCCATAAATGCTCAAGTGGCGATAAATCTGGTGACCTGTAGAAAAATGCCAGTTGGAAGCCCTGCCATGTGTGGCAACACATAGCCACAGGATGTCCTACACATATCACTGAGTTGTGTCCCTTGTATCATTACTAGGGGTGACCAACTGTTATATGCAATGGCTCCCCAGATTACCATACCAGTAATTGGGACAGCAAAGGCTGGATCGAAGCACTCACCATGAGGCCTCCATACTCGAACCTGACCATGGTTGAATCCCAAACAGAACTGGGATTCGTCCCTGACAAAGATATGGTTCCAGTCCATATCATATCAATTCAGGTTTCTCATCCATGACACTACTGCAAACAAAAGCAATAGTGGCTGGCTGTCAATAGCAGGACATGTATAGTGCACAGTGACAACAAATCTCCTTCTGCTATGTACCTGGAAATGGGCCTGGCAGAGACGGGGGTGTGTAGTGCCACCTGAGTCTGGATGGTGGACAAAGAAACTGTGGGAGCTATTCGTGCGTGTTGGTGGATCAAACATTCCACTCTACTGGTGGTCTTTCTGGGCTGTCCAAAGCTGGTTCACTGTGTATGTGCCCTCTTGGAACCACTGCTCCTAACACCTCCTAAGAACTAGCTCAGAACAGCATAGATGGCAGGCAATTTGTTGAAATGACCATCCTGCCTCTCTCAATCCAATGCGCCCTCTCTCTAAATCTGTCAACTGGGCAAAATGGCATTGAGTTTGTCTAGGAAGCATGCCTAACAGTCAACAACTTCTCACCAAAAAGTACACTACCCAAATGTAGTCTCTGAGAGACTTTTTATAGGGCAGTGAAGGAACTACTTTTATGCTGACTTGTGGCAAGACCCAGTGTGTAATCAGACCACACCTGTAATCATTTACATATCTGCCTGAGACATAACTGCATGCCGAGTTTTGGAACAATCCGACATTTCTATCTGATCTATTTTTTGTCAATGAGTATATATAAATGCACTATTGAGACCTGTGCCACCATGTGCTCATCACTGCTCATTGCTGCAGTGAACTATTGGGAGGAAAAAGCTGGAAACACTGAAATTCACATACAGTACATAGTCTTCTTGTACACAAAGACTGACACAAGACTTTGATAGAAGAATCAAACTAACACGCCAGTGTTAAAAATATTCCAAAATATTTTCTTGTCGTTAGTTGTTAGTTTGCCACATCTGATGCAGTCCGTCACAAGCCTGAAATCAAGCTCTTAACTAGAATCAAAAGTGAAAGATATCTACAGGTATAGATCTATAATATGCAATCTTGTGAGTTCCAAGATAAACAGGATCTTCTCCAAATAAAGCAAACATGAAGGGGTTGCTGTCAGAAACCATACAGCTGGTCTATTCTGAAAATGTACAAGACCCTAAAGGCACAGAAAATTGCTGTTTTTTCAGGTATTAATAGAATAGGTCAATGCTTTGAAACAACAGGTGATGTTGGCAGAAATAAAGTATTCGGAAGGCTCAAAGCCTTCAATGGATTGGCGCCCTGTCTAGGGTTGTTCCTGCCTTGCACTCTATGCAGTCGGCTAGGCATCAGCCCTCCCATGGCCCTGCTCAGGATCAAGCGGATAAGAAAGTCAATGAATGATGAATGAATGAAGGCTCAAAACCCCTTCAGTCAGAAATAACCACCTGCTGAAATGTACAGTTCTAAAAAACAGACGAAAGCCTTCCAAACAGTCTGCAGATTTTGAGGCCTCAGTAAACATAACTATTTCAAGAAGAACAACAGGTTTGTGTCTATACGATGTGTTAGAAAGCCAATGCGGTCTAAGAAAAACATCAAGAAAAGGAAAAGAAGGACACTTCTAGTAGAACATGGAACATTCAGATTGATTCAGAAGATTTGTATTGACTGATAAATCACAATTTGAATTGCATGGTGATGGTCCAGAGTGAAAGGTGTCTTTGTAGATCTGGTGAGAAATACAACAGTGAGTACATCTCTACTACCATTAAGCGTAGAGGTGTCATGGTGGGGGGAGTCTTTTCAGTTGCTGGTACTGGTGAGCTGCTTCACTGTGAAAAGTCAAGAAATGCTTTGGAGTATTGGTAAACATTGCAGAAAGGCTTGCTTCCTACAACTGAAAAGTTGTTTTCTAAAGAGGAAAGATCACAGGTTATTTTTCAACAAATCAGTGCTCTGCTGTGAAGACCACCATGAACAAGTCCATCAGGGTCATGTCTTTGGTGGGTCAGAGTCCAGATTTGAATGCTATAGAGAATTCTTGGTCTCATATTAAACACAATCTAACTGGGAAACATTTTTCGACTACTTGTCAACTGTTTGAAGCCATTACCATTGAGTGGAACACCACTTACTCTTCTTTCTGTAAAAAGCAGTTTGCAAGTTTACCCACAAGACTTAAACATTTAAGGAAATCAAAGGGAAATACTCTCCTTCAAGGCTTATCTCATGGGGAGAACATGCAAACTCCACACAAATAAAGTTTGGAATTGAATGGGGAACCTCTGGAGTTGAAAGACAACAGCACTAACCCCTTGTGCTATCGTGCCAGCCTATATATATACACTGTGGGCAAAAGGTCAAATTGAATACAAGGTTTTCATTACAAATCAAATAATCAACATAACACTTTAAGTGAAAATTTTGAATATTTGTGTTACAGGTCACGCTGACTTCCGTCTTTTGGATGCTAGAGGTAAGCGTTGACTTTGTTTTCATCCTGGGCATGCTAATGCAATCGTGCATGCCCCTGCTTAAATGGCGTTATTATCATAGATTGGCAGTACCTGCTTACTCAGGTATCTAAGGAGTTATAATCATAGATTGGCAGTACCTGCTTACTCAGGTATATAAGGCTTTCCTGAGTCCTGGCAAGTTGCTGCTGCATTTGATGACCTTGCTGCCTTATCGCTACGGTGTTCCTGTAAGGCGGTATTATTTTGCTGACCCGGTAGGCTTACTGGTAGTCCAGTCTCGCATAAGGAGGCCGGACGTGTATGGATTAGAAGACCGGAGGTAAGCTAGGGCTTAGAAATTGCGTAGGAATAGCTTTTCCCCACCTGCGTCTCTTGAGAGGTTTGATGTGCTGTTCTTTTTCAGCCCCGCGCCTCTCTGTCGTGTTGCTGTGCTGTGCATGCGCACTCCCGGTGCACGTCGGGATCCCCTCGGTGCTGCCACAGCTCTCCGATTGGAGACCGGCTCTCTAGCACTTGATCCTGACCTGCGCATACACGAACTGCTGTTCACGCTCCATGCTTTATTTCCTTAAGCTTCAGCTCAAATACTGCCCTGGTTTGTCGGCCACTTGAACATGTTGACCCGTAACAGAATGCAGCAGCCACTACTGGACACAGCGTTAGATCTTGGGACTTCTTTTATGGAAGTCCCACTGTCGGCAGTCTCTAGTCGGGTCCCAGCTTGCTTTTGGGGGCCCGGCTAGTCTTTATGGCTTCATCACCTCGTCGGCTGGGATGAACGACCCCGCTGAGCTGTCCAGTTAAAAAGCGCAAAAAGCGCCGGCGTCCACCTAGGCCTCACTTGGGGTTGCTGTGGTCGTCCATCACCTTTCCTTTGGGCCTGCGAGCGAGCCCAAGTGGCCACCTGACCCCGTCCCATCTCTCAAACCGCCCAATATGGAGGGCCACCGGTGCCATAGGCGACGAGAAACCACCACTCGGGGGTGCTGTTGCCCTCTGGTGAGCTTAAGCTCTACCGTCGGGCCCGACCGGAAGAGCCCCTCAGTATCTTTACACGCACTGAGTGGATTCCCGTGTCGTGGTGGGATCTGTGTACCCATACACCTAGGTCGCCCGTTCCATCTCCTCTCATACCAGAGCAGGCCGAGCCCCTTGGCTCCGCACTTGGGCATGTTAGCTCTGCTCTCGAGATGTTAGCGCCACCTAGCTCTGTATCTGAGCTTGCTGTGTACATTAGCTCCGTACTTGAAAAAGTTGGCTCTATAAGTGAGCAGCTGGCACCATTCACCTCCGTACCTGAGCTTGGCGCATACATTACCTTTGCACTTGAGTGAGTTGGCCCCGCACTTGAGCAGTTAGTGCCTCTTGGATCTGCACCTGAGCTTGCCAAGCTCATTAACGCTGACCCTGAGCTTACCGCGCACATTAGCTCCATAGTGGAGCAGGCTGGTACTGCTCTTGAGCAGCTGGCACTGCTTAGCTCTGCAACTGAGTATTTAGCACTTCCCAGCTCTGTATTCGAGAACGCTGTGCTTATAAGCTCCAAACCCGAGCAATTAGCGCCACCTGGCTCCATACCTGAACTCGCCGTGCCTGTAAGCTTGTTACCTGAGCAATTAAGCTCTGTGTCTGAGTACTTGGCGCTGTCTAGCTTCTTATCCGAGAGCACCATGCTTGTTAGCTCTGAACTTGAGGGGGCACTTAGCACTGTTTAGCTCCGTACCTGAGCAGGTAAGCTCTGTTTCTGAGCATTTAGTGCCACCTGGCTCTGTACCTGAGCTTGTCGCACCCGTAAGCTCTGTACCTGAGCAATTAAGCTCCATGCTTGAGCACCTAGTGCTGCCTAGCTCCATATCCAAGCCATGCTTGTTAGCTCTGTACCTGAGCTCACCATGCACATTAGCCCTGTATTTGGGCACTTAGCGCCAACTAGCTCTGTACTTGAAGTGATAAGCTCCAACCCTGAGCCCTGGCTCCATACCTGAGATCACTGCACCCGTAAGCTCATTACCTGAGCAATTAAGCTTCGTATCTGAGCACTAGGCGCCGCCTAGCTCCGTATCCAAGCACGGCAAGCTTATTACCTGAGCAATTAAGCTCTGTACTTGAGTATTTAGTGCCACCTAGCTCTGAATTTGAGAACGTTGCGCTTGTAAGCTCTGTATCTGAGCACCTAGCGTTGCCTGACTCCGTGCCTGAGCTCGCCGCACAAGTGGGCTTGTTACCTGAGCAATTAAGCTCCGTATCTGAGCACTTGGCTTCGCCTAGCTCTATATTCGAGCATGCCGTGCTTGTAAGCTCCATACCTGAGCAAGGAATCTCTGTACCTGAGCATTTAGCGCCCTCTAGCTCTGTACCTCCACATGCCATGCTTGTAAGCTCCGTCCCTGAGCATGTCGCACTTGTAAGCTCCGTACCTGAGTATTTAGTGCCCTCTAACTCCGTATCTGCACACTCCGCACTTGTAAGCTCTGTACCTGAGCACGTGGGCTCCATTTTTGAGCATTTAGCGCCACTTGGCCCCATATTTGGGCATTTGGCGCCACCTAGCTCTGTGTCTGAGTCCTTTGTACCATAGTCACTTTCATTGACCTTGGTGTTGGGGTCAGTCGCGTCTGTCTGCCTGGCCGAGCGGCTCACATCAACCTTTTTTCTGGGTCTTGTTGGGTCTGGCTCCGTCCTTCAGCTGCTTGCACTAGGCTCCACCTCTGAGCCACTTACGTCGAAGCTCACCCCTCAGTATGACTCGGCCAAGTCTACCTTGCTAAGCCTAGAATCTGACTCGGGTTGGGTTACCCCCATACGGTCCCATCCTGGTGGGTCACCCTGCATATTGGGCCTTCAACTCATGTCACATGCTCAACCCTGAGTGTACCATACAGTCTAAGGGGAGGGCCTAATTGCACATGGGGGCATCGGGACGCCACCCTTTGGGGGATTACTGTTACAGGTCATGCTGACTTCCATCCGTTGGACGCTAGAGGTTAGCGTTGACTCTGTTTTCATCCTGGGCATGCTTATGCAATCGTGCATGCCCCCGCTTAAACGGCGTTATAATTATAGATTGGCAGTACCTGCTTAGTCAGGTATATAAGGCTTTCCTGAGTCCTGACAGGTTGCATTTGAAGACCTTGCTGCCTTATCGCTACAGTGTTCCTGTTAGGCGGTATTATTTTGCTGGCCCAGTAAGCTTACTGGTAGTCCGGTCTCACATAAGGAGGCCGGAGGTGTACGAATCAGAAGACCAGAGGAAAGCTAGGGCTTATAGCGTAGGAATAGCTTTCCCAGCCTGCGTCTCTTGAGAGGTTTGCTTCTGCCTGCCGTTAACTTTCTCTACTCTTTCCCCTGGGTCCTAGTGTCCGGCGGCAAGGCAAACCGTGATTATACTAGCCTGCGACACTAGTGATCAGGGGTTAGAGTTCCCGGTCCCGCATTTACGACAAGCCCATTAATTCATCTCTTTTTGGTTCATTAATTCCATCTGGAGCTAACTGCACTCGGGTCCTAAATAAAATAAAATAGTTGAATGTATTTTATTTTTTTTCAACAGTTCATCAGCCACTTAAACATGGTGGCCCGTAACACTTTGAAGAAAAAAAAACTAATTTCAGAATTAATATTATTGCTAGTATTTGGTGTGTTCTCTTTTTGCTCTAATGACAGCATGTACTTGAACCATGGACATCACAAGTTTATGTAAAATCCCTTATGTCAGTCATCCCAAAGTGCAAGAGCATTGCAAAGTGCCCCCATAAATGCTCAATGGGATTATAGGTCAGGTGACTAAATGACAGTCTTAATCTTTTTTGATCTCCAAGTACTTCTTGCAAAGCTTTGAGCTGCACTATGAATCAGAATCAGAATAACTTTATGTCACCAAGTATGTTACACATACAAGGAATTTCTCTTGGTGAGCGCATACAAATATGACATGTACAAAACAAACCAGACAGTACACAGCTATTTAAATCTATCTATTAGCTAAAATCTGTCCATGTACAATTATGAGTGTGTCGGTATGCAGTTCAAATGGACTGTACTATAAATATACTAGTAGCTATTATTTACAGAATATTAGAGCGAATTTGAGTATAGTAAAATGTACTTGTACACTTGTGCAAATAGGCATTGTGCAAAATAAGCACTGTGCTACAGAGTAGTTACACAGTAGTACAACATGCTGTAGGGAAAAAGCTGTTAGCATGCCCGGAAGTGATGGCTTTGATGGCCCTGTATTTTCTTCCAGAGGGAATTGGCTGAAAGAGAAGATGTTCAGGATGAGAGGGGTCATCGAGCTTCGTCACCCTGCTGTTGTAGATGCCTTGAAGCGTTGGCAGACTACACCCAAAGAACTTGCTCAATTCCGCTGTTCTGTTTACACGTTAGAGTTTGGTTCTTTCTTGTGAAGTAGAGGAACCAAACCAGGTGGTTATGGATGTTGTGAGGATGGACTCGATGATTGCTGTGTAGAATTGGGTCATGAAGCTGTCAAGTCAAGTCAATTCAGATTTATTTATATAGCGCTTTTTACAGTGGAGCATTGTCTCAAACCAACTTTACAATTTTAGATTTAATATCTAGGCCCAATCCCAAACTGAACAAGCCTAGGGCAACAGTGGCAAGGAAAAACTCCCTAAACATTATGAGGAAGAAAGGGACTTGTAACGTAGGCGGAACGGGTGAGATGAGCGCAGGTTCTAGTAAAAGGTTATTTATTAAAGAAAGATCCAAACAAGGTAAACACAGCGAACAGAAAACACGCAGAGCTGGCATACGGGTGCGGAACGAAAAACAGACGTGAACCGAAAACGGGTGCAAACATAAACTAAGCCGAAGCCGGTAAATGGGTACAAAACGAAAACAGGCAGGGACTGAAAACGGGTACGAACACAAACCAAGCCAAAGCCGGAAAATGGGTATAAAATGAAACATAAACAAAGAATTCAGACACGAAGCGATACCTGACTTAAACGAGGAACATAGATGCCAGACAATAGAGGAGGAGCTCAAAAAGTACGGACGGAAGCGATGCCCTTAGTGTCCAGAGGCCATTAGGAGGAGGTTGGGTCCCTTTTTGAGTCTTGGTCCTCCCAAGGTTTCTTCCTAGAACTAGGGAGTTTTTCCTTGTCACTGTCGCCCTAGGCTTGCTCAATTTGGGATTGGACGTAGTTATTAGGAGATAATCTAAACTTGTAAAGTTGTTTGAGACCAATGCTCCATTGTTAAAAAGCCGCTTATAATAAACAATAGATCTGAACTTGACTGGGGACTGACTTGGACACTACTCCCTGTTTTCCGCTGGGAAGATATCACCACTGAGTTTGCCAGAGAAGGTCATTGCATACCTGAGCATCGCGCACTTCTTTGCTTGTAGATGGGGAGGCCCGTTGTTAGCCAACCCCGTTAGCTCAGTAACCCCTGAGCTGTAGCACCCCAGTTAGCTCAGCTACCTGAGCACATTAGTTCCGTATTTCAGCCAATAGCTCCCTGTAGCTCCATGCCTGAGCACATTAGCGCCCTGGTCAGTTCAGAGGACATTTGTGCCTGTTTCAAGAATGTCCGTGGCTGTTTCAAGAATGCTCATGCTGTACCTGTCCTCAGGAGGTCTGTACAGGAGTCTTTCCAAACAAGGTCAGTCCCAGAGGCTGTCTGCTCACGTGAGGCCTTCCCAGAGGTCGTCTGTCTCAGTGAAGCCTTCCCAGAGACTGTCTGTTCCCGAGACCTTCCAGGGGACCTCCAGAGTGCATCGCCTGGCTGAGAGGAAGTCCAGATTGCTTCGCTCACTCCTGAGGCTGTTCAGAGCTCCATGCTCCCTCCAGAGGACTTCCAGAGCCCGCTTTCCACCCCGATTCCAGTTCCGAGGACATCCAGTGTTGTCCGCTCCCCGAGGTCATCCAGATCACGGCGCTTGCCCTGGAGGGGTTCCAGAGAACCCACTTCCCCTTGTTGCCAGGGAACATTGCCCACGGATGACTCCCAGAAGATTCATCCAGCATATGCTCTCAAGACACCCATCTCTGAAGGTTAACTAATGGACCAGATTCTCCTTAGGACCCGGGACCCTCCACACCCAACCCGTGTCAGTTCCTGTGGCCAAATCCGAAATCCTCCTGGGCACCATCCTGAATGGAAGCCTCCAGATACAGCTTAGCTTATTTCTAAGTGCCCCTACTGTCACTATTCGTGGGCAGAACCTGACATTTTCACCCGTGAACGATTTGGACTACATTGCCCACAATAACTTTCTGAAGCAAGATGTCTTTGGACTTACCTGGGCCTCATTATTTTTGATTACTGGCTAGCAGTGTACAGCCGGGCAGAGCTCTTTAGAAGCTCTGCTCTCCCAAGCACTGTCACGGTAGTATTATCTCGGGTCTGCTGAGCGTTTAGTGCTGTCCACTGGCTTACCCTCTGTTGGGGTCCCGTCTGCTGGATTACCCTCTGTTGCGGTCCCGTCCGCTGAATTACATGTTCTGTTGCAGTTCCCTGGAACATTTGTCTGCGCCCAGTTTGCTCCACGTACCGCATCGTGACACATTTACACTAGTGCTGGATCTGGAAGGTTGCTGAACAGTTGGGTGATGTGATGAGCCTCGAGTTTATGCCTAATGTTTTCTATCTTGTTGTTAAAGAAAATCATGAACTCATTATTGTTAAAATTAAGCAGAGCATGAGAGTCACTATCTGTAAGGTTTTTAGTTAAACTGGAGACTGCATTAAAGATAAATCTAGGATTATTGTTACGGTTCACCACATTTAGGTGAACTGTAAAAAAAAGAATAAGAGTTTTAGGACCCAAGTGCAGTTAGCTCCAGATGGAAGTGGTGAACCAACATATAATAATAAATAAAAGAAATAGATGTCCACCAAAATAAGCATATAAAAATAGAACAAAAGAAGAAGGTACATCGGAAACGTAAAGCACCGCATTCACTATTATGTCTACGACATGTCTCCGCTGTGCCAATGGCATACGGGTCCGCACTTGTGCAAAGTGTTGGAAACCCTTGCAGAGAAATCCACAAAGGATACTCACCGTTCTCTTGAGATTACGGGAGCATGAGTCTGAGCGGAACGTCCGCAAAGAGCGTCTCACGGTTCTCCCTAAGCTTCCGGGAACATGAGAGCGACACCACGTCGCTGGGTAGGCCATGGACCCGTGCGACATGGTGGAGGATGAGGTCGGCCGTTTCCCACGCTGTGGGGAGCTTGGGCAGAGCCACAAACTTGCATGCCTTCGAGAACCAGTCCACGACGACCAGTATCATGGTGCAGCCCCGGGACGGGGGCAGACCCGTGATAAAGTCGAGGGAGATGTGGGACCAGGGCCGAGAGGGGACAGGAAGCGGTAAGAGGAGGCCGCTGGGCCGCTGCCGGGGGGCCTTATTCCGAGCACAGACCTCACAAGCGGCAACAAAATTCCTAACGTCCGCTGCCATGCCCGGCCACCAGAAGGTCCGCCTGAGGAAGCGGGGACGAACCTGCGACCCGGAGGGCCATTACCCGGATCGGGTTCCCTGCGGAGGGCCCTGGTGACGACCCGGTCGACCTCCCAGGTTAGCACCCCTACGAACCGAGCGGGGGGAAGAACGGGTTCGGAGGCAGGGGAGGACTCGGGGGGATCCCACTGTCTGGAGAGGGCGTCGGGCTTGACGTTCTTAGAACCCGGCCGTGAAGTCACCATGAAGACACCATGAAGTCGAACCTGGCAAAGAACAGCGACCAACGCGCCTGTCGGGCGTTAAGGCGCTTGGCCTGCTGTATGTATGCCAAGTTCTTGTGGTCTGTCCAGACCAGGAACGGGTGTTTAGCCCCCTCCAGCCAGTGGCGCCACTCCCCCAGTGCCAACTTAATGGCCAAGAGCTTACGATCTCCGACCGGGTAATTGCGCTCGGCGGGGGTGAGATGCCGAGGGAAATAGGCGCAAGGGCGGAGCTTGTGGGCCGGGGCGGACCGGTGGGAGAGAATGGCGCCGACCCCCACATCGGAAGCATCCACTTCCACGATGAATGTCTCTTCGGGGTCAGGAAGACAGAGCACCGGCGGGTTGGTGAGGAGCCGCTTGATCTCCAAGAAGGCCCGTTCCGCTGCTTCCGTCCAGTGGAATGGACCGGTTCCTTGCAAGTGAGGGAGGTCAGCGGGACGGCGATAGTGCCGAAGTCCCTTACGAACCGGCGAAAAAAATTGGCAAAGCCCAGGAATCACTGGACCTGCCGTACTGAGGAGGGGCGGGGCCAGTCCGCCACAGCTCGGGTCTTGGCCGGATCCATACTGAGGCTCCCCCGGGATACCACAAATCCCAGAAAAGACACAGAGGAGACATGGAAGAGCGACTTCTCTAATTTGACAAAAAGGCGGTTCGCAAGAAGCAGGCGAAGGACCCGACGCACGTGCTGGACGTGCTGTGCCATGGATTTACTAAAGATTAAAATATCGTCTAGGTATACATAGACGTACCGGTCGAGGGGCTCTCGCAGGACATCATTGATGAGACGCTGGAAGACGGCAGGGGCATTCATGAGGCCGAAAGGCATCACTAAATTTTCATAGTGCCCCGTCGGTGTGAGAAAGGCCGTCTTCCACTCATCCCCCGGCCGAATGCGGACAAGGTTGTAGGCGCTCCGAAGGTCCAGCTTAGTAAAAACTTGGGCACCCTGGAGCGCCTCAAACGCCGTGCTCATAAGGGGCAGGGGGTATCGGTCTTTGATCGTCACTGCGTTGAGGCCCCGGTAGTCTATGCACGGACGAAGGGACCCGTCCTTGTTCTGGACAAAAAAGAAACCCGCCCCTGCAGGCGAGGAGGACGGCCGGATAAACCCCGAGCGGAGGGCTTCGGTTATATAGGAGCGCATGGCCTCCTGTTCGGTCTGATTGAGGGAGAAAAGCCTCCCACGAGGCGGAGAAGTACCGGGCAGGAGGTTGATAGCGCAGTCGTAAGCGCGATGCGGGGGGAGAATCCGAGCCTCTTCCTTACTGAATACCTTGCCCAGATCCCTGTATTGAACGGGGACCGAGGCAAGGTCCGGCTCTGGTCCCCGCAGGGGAGGGGCCGACGGGGGAATGAGGCAGGCCTCCTGGCAGTTCAGGGACCATGAACAGACCGACCCCGACTGCCAGTCGATCGAGGGATTGTGGAGGCGTAACCACGGGATCCCTAAAACCAGCGGGTTGTGGGGACTCTGACTGACCAGGAAGGACAGCCGTTCGATATGGTCATCAATGACCAGTTCGAAGGGAGGGGTTTGGTGTGTTACAGGACCAGACCCCAAGGATCGGCCATCCAAGGTCCTGAACGACTGGGGGCGCTGGAGGGTTATCAGTCGAGAACGAAACTGTCGGGCCAGCCAAGCATCAATGAAGTTGCCGGCGGCCCCAGAGTCCACCAGGGCCCGGATGGTCATGAGAGGCCCCCCAACAGGACCGACGCTGGTCTGCAGGGAGATCCCAGACCGGGGAGGTACAGACGCTTCTAGGACCGGCCTCCCCGCCCGGCCCTGTCCCTTGCGTTACCCGACCGGCAAGGGGATTCCGCCCTGGGCAGGTCCATGGGTTCCTCGAGGCCCCTGTTGGCCGGGGGGTACATGACTTGAGCCCGAGTTGGCCAAACAGGGTACCGAGATCCACGGGCGGCTGTTTTCTCCCGCGCCTTCTGGCGCCGGCGGTTGTCCAGGGACGTGGCAAGAGCATAGAGGTCGTTAAGGGTGGCCGGAGGATCACGTGTGGCCAGGTCATCCTTAAGACCTTTGTTGAGACCCTTTTGGAAAACGGCCATCAGGGCCGGGTCATTCCAACCGCTTTCTGCAGTGAGGGTCTGGAAATCAATGGCGTATTCCGCCGCTGAACGGGGACCCTGGACGAGCTCGGTAAGGCGCACTGCGACATCCCTGCCGCCATGGGGATGAAAAAAGGTATCTTTAATCGCCTGAGTGAAGGCAGCCTCTGAGCTGCAAATCGGTGAGCGGGACTCCCACTGGGCTGTAGCCCAGGCCAGGGCACGACCCGAAAGGAGAGAAATAATGTAGGCGACCCGAGAGCGCTGCGTGGGAAAGCGCGAGGGCTGCAGCTCGAAGGTCAAGGAGCATTGCAGCAAAAAGCCTTTACAGCGCTCCGCTTCCCCCGCAAATCTCTCGGGAGAGGCAATCGGGGTGTCGCCCATAGGGAAAACGGCCCTCGGAGGCTGGGAGCAGGCGAGGAGGGGTGCTGGCGGGCCCTGGGGGGTAGGTGGACGCGATAAAAAACATGGCGGGCCAATTGAGTGAGCCACGGTAAAGTTCCGTACCTGTTGCCCCGGGCG
>JAJAGP010002323.1:0-90000 GCA_025084515.1 Ancistrus triradiatus | reverse complement strand
GAGTAACAGGGCTTTGACAAGAGGAGGGAGAACGGCCAGCCTATCGTGACGGCGGAGCGAATGCTGAGGACGCGCAGGAAACAAAAACATGAGGCAAGATAGAGAGGTCCGTAGCGTTTTTCTAAGTCCTTTCCTTACCTAATTCCCTGCCATTAAATCCACTCGAGTATCCCCGTCTTACTCGGCTGATTCACTTATCGGAACCGTCGTAACCTCTAAGCCATGGTTAAAATCATAATGAAAAAACTCTCTTCCCAGCACGGAGAATTCGCTATGAGGGAAACGACTATTAGCGCACCTGACGGGCGGCCGTTTTAGGAAGCGGGGGGATTATTTTGTAATAGTTCCGGCGGCCATGACGGCGCTGCCAGGCGCGCCCTCGGTTTTGCGATGCGTGCACCGGAAACAGAACGCCAATGCCGGATTGAAAGAGGACGGACTTTAAATAAGCTTCAGCGTCCTTTTTTGAGCGCGGATCGCGAAGGGGGGGGGGGGGTGACGCCGTGAGTGAGAGAACAGGAGGGTCGAGAGTCTCGCAGCCATGAGCGAGGTCAAAATAGAGCCCAGGGCCTGTCTGGTTTTTCTGTGTTGTGCGATGGGGAAATCATGATCCTACATGGCCTTCGAAGCCCTAACGTACCCAAGGCCAGCCCTCCTGGACTGGCCTCAAAACTGACAATCTTACAAATGTCAGTCGTTTACTTTATCCCTAAACCAAAAAGGGCACAGTGGAGCGGGTAAGGGCTGGTGAAGACCGGCACGTTGACAAATCTTCAGGAAGTTATCAGGAATGTCAAGAGTGTCCAAGACAAGTTGTCAATGATGCGAACCCCTGTGTTTTGGGTAAACAGGTGGACTTATATAGCCCAAAACACAGTTGTCACGAATTTGAGGGCAATAAGCCAAATAGGGGACTGTCGCATGCGCGATCGCGCAGCACGTGCTCAAGCCGAAAAATGAGTCAACGCTGGCCTCTAGCGGCCCAAGCGTGACCCGTAATATTATTCTTATTTTTCTCTATGATTGAAGAAAAATACACAGTTTTAGCTTTAGTGAGAGCATGCTTATACTCTGCCATGCTATCCCTCCAAGCAATCTGTAACAACACTCTCTGGAATGCAGGGTTGGAACCAGGTTTATTTACAATGGTATGCAGTCTCTCAATATCGTAACGACAAGCGGTAGTCAGAAAACCAGTAATCCGGAATTTTCGGCAAACAAATCCAAAGTAAGTGGTAATGGCCACCAGACAGGAACCTGTGACCCCTCAAAACTCGGGCGATGGAGACCTCTGGTGAGCTGGCGAAGGTACTGCAGCCTGACGGACGGCTCCGGCTGCCCATGACAGCCTCTTCCAAGGACACCCTTGCGGCCTGGGAGCTGGATTCGATAATTAGGGAGGGGTCGAGGATGTCTGCGGCGGGGACCCAGGAACTTTCTTCGGGGCCATAGCCTTCCCAGTCCACAAGGTAGTGGATGCATCCAGCCTGACGCCTAGAATGCAGCAGTCTCTTGACACTGTGGGCGAAAAGACAGTCCACATCCAACGGAGGAGAGGGCTTGGTCACCGCTGACTGGACCTGGGAGAAGGGCGGATAAACCGGTTTTAGTAATGAGACATGGAATGAGGGTGCAATTCTAATGACGCCGGTAACTAACAATAGGTTACCTCATACTGTTGAGTATCCAAAAAAAAAGGCCCATACAAACAGGGGGACTGAAGTTCTTAATTGGAGGTTGAGCTTGAGGTCTCTAGTGGACAGCCAAACCATCTGTCCAAGCCAAAGACTAGGCACATCGTGCCTGCGGTGGTTGACCTGCAAGCATTGTCGGCGAACAGCTCCTCCCAGGTTTGTTCACTTAGTCGAAACCATTCATCCACTGCAGGGACCTCAGATGGCGAACCGGACCATGGGAAGAGGAGCGGCTGGTAGCCTAGGACACAATGGAAGGGGTTTGTATGGTAGATGCACTTCTCAGCGAGTTCTGGTCATATTCCACCCAGGGTATATAGCGCACCCAGTCGTGCTGAGAGGTGGCACAATACGATCTGAGGAATCTACTGATCTATTGATTGTGTCCTTCAGTCTGCCCGTTAGACTGTGGTTGGTACCCCGAGATGAGACTTACGTTAATCTCTAGGTTCTTACAAAACTCCTGCCAGACTTGCAAGGTGAACTTCGGTGCCCGGTCCGATATAATGTCCTCTGGGAGGCCATAATACCTGAATACATAATGGACCAGGAGTTCCACTGTCTCCAAGGCAGTGGCCAACTTCTCCAAGGGAATTAGTCAACACGCTTTGGAGAAACGGTCCACTGATACCAAAATGGCAGTTTTGCCCTGTAATTTTGGCAAATCTGTAAAGAAATCTATACCTATGTGCGACCAGGGGTGATTGGGTGTAGGTAGCGTTACTAATAGCCCCACAGGCAACTGTCTGGGGGTCTTGGATTGCGCACACACGGTGCAAGCCTTTGTGACGTTACTGACACTGAAACTCGATGTACCCATTTACATTTACAGCATTTAGCAGACGCCCTTATCCAGAGCGACTTACAGTTGATTCAGTCTTAAAATCCAATTGTGGATTAAGGGCCTCGCTCAAGGACCCAACAGTGGCAGCTTGGCAGATGCGGGACCTTCTGGTCCATAGTCCAGTACCTTAACCGCTAGGCTACCACAGTCCCCCTGCTTCAATGCCTCCTCCATATAGTTCTCCAATGCCTCAGTTTCAGATCGTGATAGCGGATAGATCCGGCTCCTCGGGGTGTAGTGTCGGGTAGACGTTCTATGACTCAGTCTCCCAGCTGGGGTTGGGGGGGTAGCTTACTCTCGCCCCCTTTGGAAAACACCCTGGCCAGATGTCTATAACAGCTCAGCACCATGGTGATATTCTCAATTTGAGAGCTCTCACTGCTAGTAGTCTTCACAGTCAAACACTGTTCACCCCACCTGATGATCTCGTTGGGACCACATGAGATGATGGGTTTGCTGTCTAACCAATCAGGGGTAACCCAGAATAATGTCATGCTTGGGGGCAGAGATAACGAAGAAGGATACCTTTTGCGGTCACTGGGATTCGTAGTCTTTGAGTGACATCCTAGTTGATTAAATTCCCGGCCGCTCCTGAATCGATGAGCGCTGTAACAGACGAACACTCTGAACCCCAACACAACTGCACCTTTACAACCATGCACTGAGTATTGACACTAGGAGGTGTCTTGGCGCTTACCTCTGAGGGGTCAATAGTTTTGGGCCATCGAGGGCAGGAAGCACACCTGTGACCGGACTCCCCACAGTAGAGACAAAGATGCCCTCTGATCCACCTTTGCCGTTCCCCTTTGATAATGGGGGCCAGGTCTAGTTCCATTGGTTCTGGTTCAGCTTCCAGGTTATTCATGACCCTGGTTATTTCCAAGGATCCTACTCTTATCCCACACCAGGTTATCCAGGGCTATGGCATTGCGAATAAGGGCATCCAGAGTCATGGAGGCACCCTTAACCGCCATTTCAGCTTGCAGTTCGGGCAGCAATCCCTGTTTAAACATGGTTAGCAGCACCGTGTCATTCCACCCACTACCAGCAGTGATGGTATGAAACTCCATCGCATAATTAGGCTCTGCAAACTCCCTTGTCGGAGATTGCAGAGCCTAGTCCCGACATCCTGTCCTGCCTGAGGGTGGTCAAACACCTCCTTAAAATGTGAATAAAACAAGGCTTCAGATTTAAGAGTGTCACTGCCCTGCATCCATAACGCCATGGCCCATCCTTTCACCCTCCTTGTAAGCAGTGACATAACGAAGTGAATACGGTTAGCATCGGTACAAAATTGGTCCGGATGGTGCTCAATATACAAACTACACTGATAATCATAAAGCTATTGCAAGAATTCAAAGAATCACTGTATCTTTCCGGGAGGGCAACAGGTACCAGCACCCATGTGGAGGGCTGTAAACACAGTGCTTTGGGGGCTCCGGCAACAATTTAAAACAAAATGGTGGCGCACACAGATGCAGCGGCTTGCAGCTCTCCAATCTCGGTGTTTTTTTAATTGTGTGTGTACGTATGGATGTGCGAAAATATTACAGCTTGTTTGGCAAACCAAACATACAGTCATCAAGAACTACTGGACTGGGGTTATCGCTGCAAAATTACTATTTCGGTGGAATACCACAGGTTCCGCGACATACCGGGTGACATAGCCAGGACCCCTGAGTCTCCATGGATGGTTTTACCCAGCGGCAAGCCGAGGAGGAAACGTAAACACAGAAAACAAAAGCGTGGCTGCAGAGCCGGCTTGCTAAAGAGACAACCGTTTAAACTGCCGGTTCCCAGCATTTTCCTCACAAATGCCAGATCCATAACAAACAAAATAGACGAACTGAGGTTACAATTTGAGGTTAACAAATGTCTTCGCAACTGCAACATTGCCGTAATTACAGAGACATGGCTGCAGCCATCCATACCGGACTCGACTATCGAGTTAGCATGCTACACGGCTCATTGCTATGATAGAAACGGCAATTCTGGCAAAAGCAGAGGAGGAGGGCTTATGCAATCTACACAACAACAGCTGGGTGTAACGAAAGAAGGTAAAACAAACCATTGTTCACCGATTTGGAATACCTAACCGTAAATGCAGACCCTTCTATTTACCTCGCGAGTTCACTGTCGTTATGGTAATTGCCGTATACATACCACCGGATGCTAATGCTAACTGGGCTCTGTGCGAGCTGTATAACGCAGTAAGCAATCAGCAAAACTTATATCCCGACGCAGTGCACATTGTAGGGATTTCAGCCAGACCGAACTAACAACAGTACTCCCAAAATTTGATCAGCATATTAAGTGTGCCACCAGGGGGGCAAACACGCTGGACAAAGTTTACAGTAACATCAAGAAAGGCTATAGAACAAACTCTTTACCACATCTGGGGTTATCAGATCATTTATTCATGCTGTTAATTCCGGCATACACACAATACAGGAAGAAAATTCCACCAGCCACAAGGACCGTAAAAACCTGGCCAGAAGAGGCATTACATCAATTGCAGGACTGCTTCGAGAGTACTGATTGGAGTGTTTTGAACATCAGGACCTGGAGGTTTACACCACATCTGTGCTCTCATACATCAACTTCTGCATTGGCAATGTCACTGTGGACAAAAAACGTCTTCAGGTATATTCCACCAGAAAACCCTGGATGACCAAAAAAGTCCAGGTCTGCTGAGGCAAAACGTGACATCGCTTTCAGGTCTGGTGATGGGGTACGGTATGGAGCTTTACCCAGAGCCGACCTGAGGAGAGGGATCAAGAAGGCCAAGCAGGACTACAAAACTGAGATTGAAAACCACTTCAGGACCAACAAACACTAGGGCAAGTGTGGAAAGGAGTCCAGCATCTAACCCACTACAAGTTCCAAGCAATACCATAATGGTGGAGGATAACCCCAGTGCTTGCGGAGGAGCTGAATTACTTCTTCACACGGTTCGACGTGAGAGTTCAAACAGCAGCAGCCCTACCCACCTGGCCTCAGCAGTACCAGTCTTATAGTGCAGGAGGAACATGAAGTGAGGTGTACACTGAGGGCAGTGAACCCCAGGAAGGCGGCTGGACCAGATGGAGTGACTGGGGGGGTCCTCAAAAGAGTGTGCGGATCAGTTGGCTGGGGTCTTTACAAAGATCTTCAATACATCACTGTCCCAGTCCTTCATACCTCCATGTTTGAAGTCAGCCACAATCATACCACTGCCTAAAAAGACCAGCATCAGTAGCCTCAATGACTACCGACCAGTCGCTCTGACTCCAATTGTTATGAAGTGTTTTGAGAAACTGGTTAAACCTCACATCATGTCCTGCCTCCCACCCACACTTGACTCATTTCAATTTGCATATAAAGCTAACAGATCAACAGAGGATGCCATTGTAACTGCACTCCACACCACCATCTCCCACCTGTAACTGCAGGGGTGCTATGCTAGGCTACTCTTTGTTGACTTTAGCTCTGCCTTTAATACCATTCTACCGGAAAGACTGACAGTAAAGTTACTTCCCAGGACATTGGACTTTCGGAGAGCATCTGCTGCTGGATTAGAGACTTCCTCTCAGACAGGGTACAAAGAGTTAGAGTTGGCTCAAATCTCTCCACAGCCCCCAAACTCAACACTTGATCTCCGTAGGGTTGCGTGCTGAGTCCGCTGCTTTATACATTCTACACATACAACTGTGTCAGTAGCCATCCAGACATCAGTATAATTAAATTCGCGGATAACACCACCGTGATTGGAATTATTTCTGATGGTGACAAAACAGCATACAGGAAGGAGGTCCAAAAGCTGGTGGGGTGGTGTGCAGTTAACAACTTGGACATTAACACCTCCAAGACTAAAGAGCTCATTGTAGACTTCAAGAGGAGGAAGTCAGAGCTGCAGCCAATTAGGATCAATGGGGACTGTGTGCAGAGGGTGACCAGTTTCAAGTTTTTGGGGGTGCATATGGATGCAAACCTCCAATGGAGTTCCAACACCTCAGCGGTCGTGAAAAAGGCACAGCAACATCTCCACTTCCTGAGGATGCTCAAGAGGCTAGATCTAAAGAAGGAATTGCTGACTGTCTTCTACCGCTGCTTCGTGGAGAGTGTGCTGACTTATTGCATCTCTGTGTGGTTCTCCAGTTGCACCTCGGCACAAAAAAAGGCTATACAGAGGGTCATCAACACCGCCCAGAAAATCGTTGGTCATCCCCTACCGTCCCTAAAGGAACTCTACAGCACCCGCTGCCTCAGAAGGGCACTAAATATCACGAAGGACAAAACACACCCAGTGTACCGGATGTTTGAACTGTTGCCTTCCGGCAGACATTACAGACAACTCAAAACTAGGGCAAACAGACTTAGGGATAGTTTTTACAACAGAGCCATTGCTCTGTTAAATTCAAATATGTGACAACATTAGAAGGTCAGTAAGAACACTACAAGGGTCATGTGTCTGTTTTGCTCTTGTTTTTGTTTTGTAATCTCTTTTTAGTTCTGTTTGAGTGTAAATATGTACACTAAGTTTATGCTTATTTTATCTTACCTTATTTAATTTAATTCTATATATTTTAGTCTATATTGTCCCACCGAGAGAGAGTGAGTTGCAATTCATTCATTCATTCATTCAATGGGTGGAAGTTTAGGAGCGGGGGGGTCGAAACGTTCGGGCCGAAGACATGTCGTTCTGGCCACCAACTCCTGGATAAGCATGGTGATCTCTTCCATCCGCTGTTCCTGGCATGCCAGGCATTTTCATATCTGCTGGTTCCATGGGTGGTGAGGTCTTCTGTTACAACACTCTCTGGAATGCAGGGTTGGAACCAGGTGCAGAGTTATTTACAATGGTAGGCAGTCTCTCAAAATCGTAACGACAAGAGGTAGTCAGAAAACCAGTAATCCGGAATGATCGGCAAACAAATCCAAAGTAACAGGCTAAATCCCAGTCCGAAAACAGCAGGCAGTGATCATACACGATAGTTGCAAAGGTTACATTTACATTATTTAGCAGACGCCCTATCCAGAGCGACTTACAATTGATACAATCTTACAATGTAAGTAATTGTGGGTTAAGGGTCTTGCTCAAGGACCCAACAGTGGCAGCTTGGCAGAGGTGGGATTTGAACCCTAGACCTTCTGGTCCAGAGTCCAGTAAATTAACCACTATGCTACAACAGTCTACAGGTTATTGCATAGCGAACGCTAGGTAAGGCCGCAATAAGCAAAACAAGCAATACAGGTACGGGTGGTCCCACAGAGGGGGCCACTTGGGTATAGTGTGGAAGCTCGAGGTAACCGGCAAGGTCTAGTCGCTAGGTCAGGGTAAGCATTTCCCCTCTCTCACGGCAGCCATGTGCCCTCGCACACTCGCGGCCTCACCTTCACGCATCTCCGTGCTTTTTTAATCATCAGCGCACGGCTTCAAACCGATTCTGCGGCCCTGCCGACGCATTTATTCTAGTATTAGTTTTATTAGCAATGTTCTAAGCCTTTTAGCGTTTTATTTCACCAGTGAAAGCGAACTTTGCTGAGCTTCGCACTGCACCTGTGCAGTTTCACCCGCACACCGTCAGTGTTTCCACAAGTTTCGGCATGAGCTTTTGAGTTTCGAGAGTTATCCCCACTCCCTTATAATTCTTTAGATGGCTGCTCGTTTTAGTTTGAGTCCGCTAACTGCAGCGCTTGCCTTTGCCGTTCATTCATCCTCACTCTGTGCGGCGCTGACGTTACTGCCCGTGTGGCACATCAGTTAAGCATTTGTCCTCGAATGTGCTGATCTTCTGTTCGATCCTGGCCTTGCATTTGGGTCCTAAACCCCGTCTTTTTCATGGCTTGTACCCCGAGCCATAACATTGTAATGGGATTTAGCAGTAACACCTAGCTCTTTGTAAAATGTAGCTACACCTCCCCCACGACCATTAGGACAAGGGCGATGAGCATGACTCTATCCAGGAGGTGAGGCTTCATTTAAGGCTAAATATTCATCTGGTCTAATCCAAGTTTCAGTGAGGCAGAGAGCATGTAAGCGTTTATTATTGTCATTTGCGATCTAATGTTAAGTAATCCTAGCTTTTGTCTAAGGTTGTTATTTCTATGCGAGATTGAGTCAGGGTTGCCAGATCCTCCGAGTTTAAACTCCGAGTTCAGTCTCTACTGTGGCAGGTTTCATTTTTTTAGTTGTCTTAGAAGAACATGCTTTGCTGTGGTTTCTTGGCAATGGAGTGCGTGTTCCTCTCCCACTTCAGGTCCCTGGACATGGTTGTATCCAGGAAATTAAATGACTCCACATTGAAAACCAAAGAGCCATTGATGATGATGATGATGATGATGATGATTGGGGGGTCATGGTGGTGTCATCTCCAAATTTCAGGACCTTCACATCTGGGTCCTTAGAGACACACTCATTTGTGTACAGACTGAAGAGAAGAGATGAGAGTACTCAACCTTTTGGAACATTTAGTATTGGGGATCCAGGGGTCTGATATGTGTTGTCCTAGCCACATCTGCTGTCTCCTATTTGTCAGGAAATCCATGATCCACTGGCAGGTGGATCTGACACAGACAGCTGGCTCAGTTTGGCATGCAGCAACTCTGGCACTATGGTGTTGAATGCCGAGCTGAAGTCCAGAAACAGAACTCTAGCATAGGTTCCAGGACTGTCAAGATGTTTTAGTGTGAAGTGCAGGGCCAAGTTAACTGCATCATTGACAGACCTGTTAGCTTTGTACACTAACTGCAGGGTATCCAGCAGAGGGTTTGTAATGGACTTCAGGTGGGCTAGGACAAGGCGTTCAAAGACCTTCATGACTACAGAGATCAGGGCTGCTGGCCTGACATCATTTAGTCCAGTAGTTGTTGTCTTCTTGGGAACTGGAATGATGGTTGAAGTTTTGAAGCATGTGGGAACCAGGCAGAATTCCAGTGACCTGTTGAAAATGTTGGTAAAGGTTGGTGATAGTTGATCACACCAGTGCTTTAGGGTGGATAGAAAGACCGGGAGCTTTTCTCACCTTCTGTCTGCTGAAAAACCTGTTACCGTCTTTCTTGTTAATAGTTAGATGAGTGGTGGGCAGAGGTGAGAAAACCAGCGTCGTGGAGGCTGTCTCACCTTTAGCAGAGAGGCTGAAGATTATCCTAAAACTGCTGCTTTAGTCCCTTTTTTCAGTTTGCGTCAGTTTGTATATGTAGAACATTTTGTCCCCACTCTTGAATGCTGCTGCCTTTTTCCTTTGAACCTGTCCAAATTCAGCTGTAAACTATGGTTTACTGTTGGTTATTGATGTATTTCACCCTTGTTGTAGTTGAAATGCAGCTGTTTTCACAGAAACTAATGTGTGTCGTCACAGTGTCAGTGTATTTATCTAGGAAAATGGAAAATGAATCCACCAAGGCTCCAAACAAGCATTTTCACTAGACTTCTGGCCAGTTGAGTGGCTGTAACAGTGATTCTTACCCAGCCCTGTGATGAACTAGCGTCCTGACTAGGGCATGCTTATGCCTGCATACTGTATCCTCTGGGGATAGGCACAAAAGCCTCTGTGACCCTGACTTAGAAAAAAAGGGTGTTTAAAAAGTGAGAACGAAAAATGAATAATATGGTCGATTATATATTAATTTTAACATTGCGGCTCATGTGGTGTTTTTTTTTTAGAGTTGAAAGAGCAAGAAAGTAAAGCATTCCAGGAAAGTGGAGAGACATAAAGCATTCTTTGTTCACTTCCAGCCTGTAGGAGATTGTTAGCAGTGCAAGGAGATAAAATGAAATATTATGATGAAAGGTCATCAGACTAAAATGAAATGTCATCACTCCATAGCTGTGTTACTCTTTAAGCCCCCATTACAGTTCTTGTCATTTGGCTGCATGTCACTGCTTTATCATTTTACTTATATGTACAGTGTGTCTGATTAATCGATATTTCAGGTAAACTCTTTGAACTCTGTAGAGATTTAGTCTTGATTGGAGCAGTCATTGTTTGTTCATCACTGATTGGATTAATGCGTCTTGCAACTATCAGAGCAGAATACACCCATGATCTGTGTTCTTCCCATGGTAGTGGGCAGTGGGGGACAGTAACGAAGGAAATGTAATTTGTTACTATACTTATACTACTTATCTTTACTTGAGTATTTCCATTTTGGGTGACTTTTGAATTTAACTTCACTACAATTTAAAGTCAAATGTCTTACTTTTTACTTCACTACATTATGTGAAATTTGTCGTTTCTTTTGACTTATGTGTACATTAAATGTTACATATGAAAACTAAAGAAGCGGGCATCAAGCATACCAATCAGGATTTAGCAGACACTAGAGTCTTTTCACCTAAAATGAGTTGATTAAGAAAGAGTCTTGTTATAAAAATAAATAGTAGGACATTCAAGCCATAATAAATCATGGTACTTTTACTTTTGATACATTTGAAGGCAAATATGTTTGTACTTTTACTCAAGTGGAGGTCTAAAGGGAGGACTTCTACTTTTACTGGAGTAATATTTTATCTTGGGAATCTATACTTTAACTCAAGGACATGGTTTCGTACTTTGTCCAACACTTATAGTGGAATAGTGTCTGAAGACTCTATTTATGCACCCACTGGAAATACTTACAGCTTTAGAAATGTATTTTACACAATTAGAAGTGACCCAGATTAACATTTTTGACAAGTTGCAGATAAAGCTCTGTAAGTCACACATGAAATGATTCCTGTCTGCATTATGACCTAAAAGTAGAAGAGAACTTTGATAGAGAACAAGCCCTCTTTATACTATACATGAGAAGATTGGTCCAAATGAACTAAATGAATTAAATGAAGTAAACAGCGGCAGAAGACCTGCATATCTCTGCCTATGCGTATTTCAGCTGTGGTTAGCTCTTTTCCAGGACTTCCAAATTTCCCAGATTTGTCAGCTTCACATTATCTTGTTATGGCTCCACACAAGCCACTGTATATGATAACAGCCAACAAAATCTCCAGGGTCGAATCAACATCTAACATGTGGAATTAAGTCTTTATTTCTTTCCAGCTGGATTTTAAAAACAGTGTAGACGTTAGTTTAACACTGGTAGTGTAATTCATAATTGGAAATGTTTGCTTTGACCTATTTCTAAAAAAGCATTTTCTCATTGAAAGAGGTTAAGTTATGTGTTGTCTTTAAATGATAAGCACAAAATTCTTTCTTTGGCAATTTCTAGCCAAACACACTGCATGTACACTGCATATTATTTTTTAGCAAATGCTATTTGCACCCTGGTGGAATTAGAAAAGCAGCAATATATACTATTCGCATGCTGCTGTTATTAGCAATGTACAGTGGTGCTTGAAAGTTTGTGATCCCTTTAGAATTTTCTAGATTTCTGTATAAATATGACCTAAAACATAATCCTAAAATAAGTCCTAAAAGTAGATAAACAGAACCCAGTTAAACAAATGAGACAAAAATATTATACTTGGTCATTTATTTATTAAGGTAAATGATCCAATATTACATATTAGTGAGTGGCAAAATTATGTGAACCTCTAGGATTAGCAGTTATTTTGAAGGTGAAATTAGAGTCAGGTTTTTTCAATCAATGGGATGACAATCAGGTGTGAGTGGGCACCCTGTTTTATTAAAAATCAGGGATCTGTCAAAGACTGCTCTTCACAACACGTTTGTGGAAGTGTATCATGGCACAAACAAAGGAGATTTCTGAGGACCTCAGAAAAAAAGTCATTGATGCCTCATCAGGCCTGGAAACGGTTTACATTTACATTTACAGGATTTAGCAGACACCCTTATCCAGAGCGACTTACAATTGATACATCTAGTCTTACAATCCAAGCAATTGTGGGTTAGGGTCTTTGCTCAAGGAACCAACAGTGTCAGTTGGGCAGAGGTGGGATTCGAACCCTGGACCTTCTGGTCATAGTCCCCAGTATCCTTACCCACTAGGCTACCACACTCCCATCTCTAAAGAGTTTGGACTCACACCAATCCACAGTCGGACAGATTGTGTACAAATGGAGAGAAAATTCAAGGATTATTGTTACAATCCCCAGGAGTGGTTGACCACAAAGATCACTGCAACGAGCAGGCGTGGAGTGTTTGTAATAGTTGGCGGAGGTCACAAAGGACCCAGGGAGGTAACTTCTAAGCAACTGAGGCCTCTTCTCACATTGGATAATGTTAATGTTCATGAGTCCATTATCAGAAGAACACACACTGAACAAGCTATGGTGTGCATGGCAGGTTGCAAAGAGAAAGCCACTGCCTCTCCAAATAGGACGTTGCTTTGCTCATCTGCAAGCAAGGCTACTGGAGAAGAATGTTTTGTGGACGGATGAGACCAAAATAAAAAACTTTTTGGTTTTCAACAGAAAAGAATTAGGTTTGGAGAAAGGAAAACACTGCATTCCACATAAGAAATACCTTATCCCAACCTTATGAAACATGGTGGTGGTAGTATCATGGTTTGGGCCTTTCCTGTTTTGCTCTGCATCTGGGCCAGAAACAGCTGGCCATCTGGATTTGATAGAGAACAATGAATTCTGAATTATATCAGATAATTCTAAAGGAAAATGTCAGGACATCTGTCCATAAACTGAAGTCGTTCTACCAAAGAATGGTTAAAGAAGAATAAAGGTAATGTTTTCAATGGCCAAGTCAAAATCCTGACATTAAGCTAATCGAAATGTTCTGAAAGGACCTGAAGTGAGCAGTTAATGTGAGGAAACCCACCAACATCCCAGAACTGAAGCTGTTCTGTACGGAGGAATGGGCTAAAATTCCTCCAAGCCGGTGCGCAGGACTGATCAACAGCTACAGGAAACGTTTAGTTGCAGTTATTGCTGCAAAGGAAAAGCAAAGGTTCACATACTTTTGCCACTCACTAATATGTAATATTAGATCATTTTCCTCAAGAAATAAATTACCAAGTATAATATTTTTGTCTCATGTGTTTAACTGGGTTCTGTTTATCTACTTTTAGGACTTGTGTGAAAATCTAATGATGTTTTAGGTCATATTTATGCACAAATCTAGAAAATTATAAAGAGTTCACAAACTTTCATGCACCCTGGTGTAAATAGCAATTTATATTATTTACACCCAGGTGTGAAAGTAGCAGTTAAGTTGGTAAGCCAGCTTGTTAAGATAGTTTTTTCAAAATAGCTTGAGGGGTATTATTAGTTGGCACATTTTGGCAATTTTTGTCAACAGCTTTTGGCTAACAATATTAAAGTATCGTAATTGTCACATAGTTGTCTCAAAATATTGTTAATGCGCATGTGTAGGCTGAAAACATTTATCGTCCAAAGTTGAAATAAATTCTACTCACCCTTCTCTCTAGCAGAGCATCCGTTGGTAGACATGCACAATAGTGTTTGTTTGCCCTGTTTCCTGTTGGGGTACAAATAGCTATCTCTGTTGCCAATGCTACCTGCACCGGTGACAAATCATAATATTTTTGGCAATAATTATGATTTGTCTTAGATTTTGACTGCATTTATAACTCTTGAAATGTGGTTAAATCTTCAAACAAGTCACAATAACAGACATCATTAACACATAGCCCATTCTGCCAAAACTTAGAATACACAATTGTACTATTTCTCCTCAACTGAGCAGTGATACTCTAGGCTGGAATTAAAAAAATAATTAAGTCTGGTTGTTCAATTACTGAGATGTAGTGTGAGTTGTAGAGGTGCCCTGCTCTATAACAAAGGCACACAATTTCTAGGTATTTTGTTCTTAATAAACTTAAGAAGAACTGTTGTAGTGGCTAGAAAAGCATCTATTAAAAAAAACAAAAATAGTCTTTCATCAAGCTGTGCCTAAGCCAGCAGCATAGGGCGCAAGGCATCCCTAGACAGGGCGCCAATCCATCGTAGGGCACATACACTCACACACCCGGGCCACTTTAATGTAACCAATTAACTTAAAGCATGTCATTGGACTGTGAGAGGAAACCAGAGTACTCAGAGTAAACCCACAGTCACAGGAAGGACCCAGACCACTCCACTTGGGATTGAACCCAAGACCTTCTCGATGGGAGGCGACAATGCTACTCATTGAGCCACCATGCTCATATCTTATGATAGCTAAAATAAATGACAGAATGGTGTTAATAAAAGATGCAAATACCAACAATTTAGGTTTGGAATGGCAATGGTACGTTCGGTTATCTGGGATCACAAATAAAAAATAAAAAAATAAAAATCCCAAAACAAAACAAAAAAATTCCCTTTTTTTTGGTATATTTCCTTCCATATAAACCATGTTTTCAAATACACATCATGTGAATTCTTGCTAAAATAGGAATCGAAAAAGAAACAGATATTGGCAATCAAATATAAATGAGTCACCAGAAAGTCCCTGGCACCACTGTTATCATCTAATGTTTATTTTCATTTTCTTCTAAAACAAAGGACATTTTTTTTATCAGTTATAAGTGTTATGTTTATTGGCCATGTCTCAGCTTTTCATTTTAGTTAACGCATACAGATTCCAAAGAATGATACAAAATACTCAGTTTGAGATTGCTATGTCCCAGGATTAGTCTGGTTATTACATACACACAGTATTACATTTACATTTACAGCATTTAGCAGACGCCCTTATCCAGAGCAACTTACAATTGGTAGAGTCTTACAATCCAAGCAATTGTGGGTTAAGGGTCTTGCTCAAGGACCCAACAGTGGCAGCTTGGCAGAGGTGGGATTTGAACCCTAGACCTTTTGGTATACAGTCCAGTACCTTAACCGCTAGGCTACCACAGTCCCTGTTAAATCTAATTGCAAAAATTACTGTTGTAATGCATTTAGAGTTAACATATTATTTTCTGCACAACAGTAAATCATTATTGATGGTTATTGTTTTATTTTGAACAAATAGAGCTGTAATGTCTCTTAGTACTGTCTCTAACTACTGGCGGTTAAGGTACTAGACTATGGTTCAGGGTTCAAATCCCAAGCTCTGCCAATCTGCCGTTGTTGGATCTTTGAGCAAGGCCCTTAACCCACTATTGCTTGGATTGTATGGTTGCATCAATTGTATGTTGGTCTGGATAAGGGCATCTGCTAAATTCTGCTAAATGTTAATAATTGTTTCAAACTTGTTGTCACACAAGTGACAAACACCTTCGATAAATCCGATGATTTGATGATTATTTTAGATCCATATATCAAGGTTGATGTGATTGAACTACTAATTATCATAATTGGCCGAGTTCTATTTTTGAAAATACTGTTTGGCTGATGAGCAAAACCTGCATTTCAATGCCAAATGTGCATGACTATGGTGGTTCAGAGGTTAAGGTACTGGACTATTGACAATGGCCTTCAGGTGCCCAAGCTGTTGGGCCCTTGAGCAAAGCCCTCAACCCACAGTTGTTTGGATTGTACCTTGTAAGATTATTGCAGTTGCAGTTTTTCAAGTTTAAGAGGATAATTCCTTCTCAAGCTGAAGCGTTGTTGACTTGTATGATGTTGGCAGTTATTCTTGTGACCACCAAGAATTTGAGGTGCTGTGTGTTGTCCCCATCATGAGCAGACTAAAAATGGTTCCAAACAGATGTTTGTTAAAGGGCTCTGCGTACAGTGCATGAGTGGCTAACCATTTGTTTGAACATGGCAAACATTGAGTATTGCTTCATAATACTCTACTGATGTTGTTTAACCAAAACTGTCACCATTATCTACACTCACAGGCCACTTTATTAGGTACACCTTGCTAGTATCAGGTTGAACAATATTTTGCCATTAGAACTGACTTAATTTTTCATGACATAGGTTCTACAAGGTACTATAAACATTCCTTAGTGATTTTGGGTCCATATTTACGTGACAGGATCATGTAGCTGCTGCAGATTTTTCAGCTGCACATCCATGATGCGATTTCCATCCCAAACGTGCTCTGTTGGATTGAGGTCTGGTGACTGTGGAGGGCATCTGAGCACAGTGAACTCATTGTCATGTTCAAGAAGCTTTGTTACATGGTGCATACAAGATGGGTCCACTGTAGTGGAAGGAAATATCTCCCACAGTATCACACGACCACTACCAACCTGAACCATTGATACAAGGCATGCATCCATGCTTTCATGTTGAAGAAATCTAGACCAGGCCAACTGACCAGGCAATGTTTTTTCTTCTGTTGTCCAATTTTGGTGAGTCTGTATGAATTATAGCTTCAGTTGTCTGTTCTTAGGTGGCAGGAGTGGCAATCAGTGTGGTCCTCTGCTGTTGTAGTCTATCTGCTTCAAGGTTTGACTTATTGTGCAACCTTGGTTGTAACCAGTGGTTATTTGAGTTATTGTTGTCTTTCTATTAGCTCAAACTAGTCTGGCCATTCTCCTCTTACCTCTGGCATCAACATTGCGATTTTGCACAGAGAACTGCTGCTCACTGGATATTTTGTCTTTTTTGGACCATTCTCTGTAAACCCTAGGTTTGTGTGGAAATCCCAGTAGATCAGCAGTTTCTGAAATACTCACACCAGCCTGTCTATCACCAACAAACATGCTATGTTCAAAGTCACTTAAATTAACTTTCCTCCTTATTCTCATGATGAAGTTTGAACTTCAGTAGGTCTTCTTGACCATGTTTACATGCATAAATGCACTGAGTTGTTGGCATATGATTGGATGGTTAGATATTTGTGTTAACAAGCAGTTGAATTGGTGCACCTAATAAAGTGGCGTGTTAGTGTACTTTTTATAATTTAAACCTAAATTTAATTTTTGCCCATTTTTGATGGTAAGATGATGAATGGCTTAAATGTGTGGTGGCATGGTGGCTGAGATGGGACGCACTGCTGACTCACAGCAAGAAGGTCTTTGCTTCCATTCCAGAGTGGGACTGGGTCCGTTCTGTGTGGAGTCTGCATGTCCTCAAAGTGTCTGTGGGGGTTCCTCCCAACGACATGCATGTTAGGTTTTATTGATTAAAATAAATTGGCATTGACTTGAGTGTGTACATATCTTGTCTTGGGGTAACCTTGTGTGATGTTGGCTACTGATGCTGATAGTGATGTTAAATATAAACAAACAAACAAACTGAAATGTGCAAGCCTAATTTACAGTAAAAATATTATGGTCTGTAATGGCATAAGTATGAGAGGAAAACTTTATCTAAGAAGGGAATGGAAGATGAAAACAATTTTAATTAGTCATAAAATCCACTATAAGCCAGGAAAGGGGAATTAATAAGAAGTGCTGGTGTGCATGTAAAAGGTATGGTGAGTACAGGCTGACTTCATAATATACAGTACCACTCCAGGAATGTATTTTTCATTGATGTTTGTGTTGGGAATTCCCCATTTGCTCTTTCTCTCTGGGGTTCAATATCACCCTATCAAAAGGAGAAAATGACTTAAAAGTTTTTTGATTCTGTGCTGTTATAAACAGGACAACAGTGGGTCACTGTTTACAAGTGAAAGATTGAAAAGGCAAAGTACAAAGGCAAGATGAGAGGAATTAATGGAAAAAAGCTTCCTCAGTTTATAAACCCAGACCAAAGCTGGCCCTGACCAATGGGGTGCCCTAGGCAAGATTTAGCCGGTGCCTCTTGGACCATTCTTTCATCAATCATAATGCTTATACACTCATATAGACACTGCATAACTTTATATCTTTGAAGTTTTCTTTATTTTAGAAGGGAAAAAACAGTATTAAAGAAACTTGTCACTTAAAATTAATTATAAATACAATACAAATATAATATAACTGAAAATACTATACTTTTATTAAAGAAAGCAGTACAGACATTAAAACATTTACCCATTAAATGGGTTCATGGTGATATTTGTTAAAACTAGACAAAGTACTTTTGAGTAACTGTTGAGTAACTACTACCTACTCTGCTGTTGTTCACAATTTTGCATTGATATCAGCACAAACCTGTCAGGTAACAATTCCCCCAGTGGTAAGTGACACAACACATCCCGTTTCAGTCCATGTTCTGTACAAACCTTAGAGTCTGACCAAGAGTTGATGCAGTTTTATGCTACATTCTTTTCTGTGTAACCATTTTAAGTGTTGCTGTTGCTGGATATTTTATAACTTCACTTTTTGTCTATCACTGAATGATAATTGTTGTATAGACCTTAAAATAGGAAAAGTTTAAGTTAAAACAAAAACTATTTGTGATATTTGAATGGATATGGAATTGCTTGGATTAGAGCTAAAATTATTTTGGGTCACCCATCATTTTGTCATCATTTCTAAGAACATTGAACAAGAAACCCTATTAAAACGTTCAAAGATTGTCTTATCAGTATATGTGTGGTCAAAATTATGTTGTGCTTGTTAATTCTATAGATGGCAGCATGAAAGAGCCAGAGACTGAGTATAGTATAGCGGCAGGAAAGTGGTGGTGTGGGTTTCTGTCTATGGAATTTGCTGCAGAATCCTTAAATAAAAAACCCTCAGAAGCTCAGGAAGCCATGGTGGGTCCACCATTCCATTTAGTGCATCATTAAACATGTTAAATCTCTGACTGAATATAGAAATGCATATATCTGCCCATCCTGATGCTGGGAAGAACTGACCCACTCCCAATGTGATGCATCGCATCCTCACTGCAAGCAACTGTGCTGATCACACTGCTCCCTGAAAGATGCTGAAGGGAATACAGACTGATAAAACTGCACACAGATTAAAGGGCTACTAACCCAGGACTGAATACATTAAATCAAGCAGCACGGATGGCTGCCATGTGGGGCCCAGTCACATTGCCTGCTACTCAATTCACAAAGAGTGAGCGAGAGAGAGAGAGAGAGAGAGAGAGAGAGAGAGAGAGAGAGAGAGAGAGAGAGAGTGTGTGTGTGTGTGTGTGTGTGTGTGTGTGTGTGTGTGTGTGTGTGTGTGTGGACCAGGTTTATGTATCATTGTGAGGAACAAATGTTCCCACAAAGATAGAGAGATCTGACATTTGTTACCTTGTGCAGATGTTGTGCCGGTCCCCATAAGAAATGCTTTTTTATTTGCAAAAACCCAAAAGAGCTAAAAGATTTGCTTTAGGATGCCGAGGTTATGGTTAGAGTTGTGTGTAGTATTAATGAGCGTCAGTCATCATTGTTTAAATGGAAAGTCCCTAAAATATATGTTTACCAAGACACATTTCCTGTATGGTTATAGAACTGACTTTTCAATCAAAGGGCATTGCATAAAACTGATCATTTCAAAGCATCTTCCAAATTCAGACTGTTTAGAATTTTACCAGAACATCTAGTGAATGTGCATAGTTGTTTTCCAAAACAGAAATTAACGTACATGCCAATATTAAGGATGGCACAAGAAATACATTGTACTATCTGCCATATTTGTGGATGTACAGTACTAATAAGCACCAATCCTAGCAGCCTGAACATATTTTAGAAAAAAAGCTTGAAAGCCACCACTGAATGACAGGTTCAGCTGATTCCATCATTCCTGCATCTCAGAACATGCATGCCAAAATAATCCTCTCTTGTATTTCTCGTTATATAAATCCCTTAAAGGTAATTACAAAATCTTGAGAATGACGCAGTTTGGTATCTGATCTCTTCAGGCAAAAAAAAAAAAAGCCCTGACCGAAACAGTCATGTGAGAAAAGCAGTCAGCCATGGTTATCTGCTACTCTCTTCTGAAACAAAACTAAATCAATGCTTACCACTAGTTAGAGCAAACCAGCTGATACAGGTGGCTATGAAATATACCATAAAGGGTGTAAATTTTAAGCATATTAATTCATAGTCGGCCATTTATGAGCTTGAAAAATTAAGCTTGTACAGGAACCCTGGCTAGTAGAAGATTAGTCACAGTCTGTTTCATGTATTAACCTGTTTTCTACTCCAGACCCAGTCTACCTGATTATGGCACAATTAACAACATGGGACAGGATTTTCAGGCAACAGAACTACAACTTACAAGTGGTAATGTAAACACGACAACAGCAAGAACAATAAAATAAGAGTTTCATCTTATATTCTATCCTTTATTTAGAAAATGTTTGTTCAATAAAATATACACATCTTGCAGAACAAAGTTTGGCAATTAGCATAAAGGCCGTTCTTCTGTTACCAAGTACTCTGTTGTTAACCTACATCAGTATCGGTTTTCTGGCTCAAAACCTTTTAAAAACCGAACTTCATTACAACATTAGAGTACAGTGAAACGGTCTACCGGCCACACACACACACACACACACACACACACACACACACACACACACACACACACACACACACACAAGACAGATATACACAAATAATAGTCATTCGAAACTTGACGAAATAGCTAATAGGAACTCCTGAGTTCAAATAAAATGACAGGCTCAACAACAGGATGAGTAAAGGGCAAAACAAGCACAACACTAATCATGCGGTTTGCATCACTGAACGACACAAACAAAACTTCCGAGATGCACTAAGGACTTAACGTCTGCAACGTCGTTCCCGGTTTACAGCAGCTTCCAAGACCGTAGGTCATCATGGCACGCATGGCACAGTGACTGGCATCAATGTTCTGCCTTTTTTTTTAGACATGAACCACCACCGTTCGGGAGCCTTCAAGCTCCTGACGATATTGCTCGAGCCAGTTTCTCAGTTCGGAAATGCGGTAACCCTCGGGTCCCCGTTTTCCCTGATAAACCACCTTATCTTCCTTCACTATGTAGATGCGCTCGAAGTAAGCTCCATACGCCGCGTTGGATGAGTTGTCCATGGTGTCCACAACCACCACGCTACCGGGCACGAGAGAGTCCATAAGGCGCGCGGCTCGCAGCCGGTCCTTGATGCAGCGGTGGCGGGGGATCTGGTAAGGCGCGTCAGTGCTCACCCAGCCGTCCGACGGATGCGCCTCCTCAATATAGACCAGCAGAGAGTCAGCGATGTCTGCGTACTGGTCAGCGACACGCCGAAACGCCACCAGACGCGACATGAACGGTGGTCATGAGCAGCTGCCGAAGTTTAGGATGAGAGGTCTGGAACCGCGGGCGTAGTCCAGGATGCGGGCGCGCTTGTGCTGGTTGAGCGGCACCACCTCGCTGTTTGGCGCCGCCAGTCCCAGGTGTGCCGTCTTGCAAAAGTCCAGCTTCTGGCCGTACCACACGGCGCGCAAAGACTCAAACGTGAACATCCTATTCGAGTCAGACACGCTGACCGGCGGGTCGTCGGTGTTCGAGCCCTGGTTCTCGCGCATCTTCATCAGTACCTTCCTGCGGATGCAGAGAAAGTCGAGCAGGCAGAGCAGCAAAGCGGTCAGCAGGAAGCGCGGCAGCAGCATCAGGCACACCAGCGCGTTTTTGAGCGATGTTGAGAAGTCGTGCGCGTCCGGCATCTTCCGAGCCGGCGCGCACACCGAACCATCAGTTCTCTCCATCTGTATTTCTACCTCTTGCGCCTCTTGGGCTAGCGCTTTTTATAGGACTTGTAAGGATTTGAATAGGAAAAAACAACACGCCTCCATTCCCGTGCCGCCTCCTCACATGGAGGGGATTACCTCCCGGCAACTATGTCTTCCCTGTGTGTGTGTGTGTGTGTGTGTGTGTGTGTGTGTGTGTGTGTGTGTGTGTGTGAGAGAGAGTGACAGAGAGAGAGAGAGAGAGATATTTACTTTATAGTATTATATTGATTAGAAATTACATTGTACTACTGTCAAAATATTTGCAAACATTTAACATAACCCAGAGTGCACATATTACTTGTGATGTTTAAGCTTATTAAAGTACCACGTGCAGCGCATTGGATGACGAATTAGACTCATTTGGCACGACTGGTGAAATTCCTGAAGGAAAATCCTATTGCAACAATATGATTCATAAATCAGTTAACAGAAGACTTCTTACACTACCCTTCACTCTTCTCGGATGTAAAGACTGAATAGTCGAGATGACACACCAGTAGGCGCTCTTGCTCCCGGAATAACTGATACACAAAATAAACACTTGGGTTAACAATCAATAATGCAGCGTTTTGCATTTAGCTTTTTGAGTTATGCCAACTACTGGTATAAATTAGGTTGATACCAACATAATAACTCAACGTGAACCAGGGATGTTTCTAGACTACTTGTTGTAATGGGACACAATCAGAAGGACACAGCTTTACCCCTCTGCTTACCAGTCATAACAAAATAAGCACCTTAAACACTAAAAGCTAATGTTACTCTACCATGGATAAGCATTCCTTCACTCTCATTCACTTTCTTATCCGCTTAATTCTGAGCAGGATCGCGGAAGAGCCGGTGCCTAGCCGGCAGCATAAGGTGCAAGGCAAGAACAACCCTAGACAGGACACCAATCCATCGTATTGTACACACACTCATATACACACTGACCTATTAGTGCCACTTTAGAGACACCAATTAAGCTAACACACACATCTTTGGACTGTGGAAGGAAACCGGCATGAAACCCACACGGACATGTGGAGGGCATGCAAACTCCACATAGAAAGGACCCAGACCCCTCCACCTGGTGACTGAACCCTGGACCTTCTCGCTGTGAGGTGACAGTGCTACCCACCGGGCTATGTCACCCCATGAGTAAGAAAGGAAGAAAAAAATAACACTAAATATTTTTATTAATTACATTAATTTTGTTTATGCTAAAGTAACTGGTGCCTTTGTTATTTTAATGAATGCCTTTACTTTACTGGTCTAACTTGCACTTTTGGTAAGATTTATGGTTGCAAGTGGCTATGCAAAGCTTATAGCTATGAGCTAACATTACCTGTTCTGCAGCATGGCTGATTTTATTTTGAACATTTTCATCTGTCTGTCAATTAATCTACAGACAAACCGAGAGAAACTGACTGAAAGCCACTCAAGCTTTTGGAAAGATGCTGGGGCATTATGGGAAATGTAGTGCCTGTAGTGGCATGTTCTGTAGTTCTGCTCAGCAATCCAGGATCAAATTGACTTTTTACTGCCATGTGGTTAATGGGGCACAGCAATATTTCACTGAGGCACATGCCTCAGCAACACAACGACCAGTGGGTCTGATGACGCCCCTGACATGAACAACTGTTTTTAACTGAATGTAAGTAAATATGAAGTTGTCCAAGCTATTTCTTCAGTAGCTATTTGAAGACAATTTTAATGTTTATGCTGACTTGCTTCTAGTGTTGCACTGTTCCAAAGAGAAATCTTTTCTCACCCTAACACTTCATTTATCTCTTTCTTTCTGAATGAAGTCACCCATTAAATATAAGCAAGTGCAGATAAATTAACATCACATTATAGCCTATTCAGGCATTAAAATGTATTTGCCACAGATATATTTAGTGACTGTTACCTTAGGTGGAACTCTGGCCTATAAAGTGCAAATCACAATTAAGAGTGTGCGTTTCAAACACAGTCGAAACAAATCAACAACATGTGATAAGCTCCCTAGACTGTTAACATTGATTAAGTTAGCGGTTGTTCTTCTTTTGCTACAGCAACACTGCAGGGTAGACTGGCCAGAGTTCAATATTTTATTAGCCCACTAACAGAATTCTGAATCAATGCAAATCGTTGAAGCATAAAATTTCCCCTTTTCACTAACATTTGAGAATACCTGCTGGACTGTCGGTCTATAACAGGCTTACAAAAATGCTAGCTAATTAGTTGCATCACAGCTGCAAACATGGGCAAGTTAATCATATCACTGTGAAAAGCAAAAGTGTTTTGAAATGGTAATAGCTCTCACCTTGTTTATGCAGGGGGAACTTGTTCTTTCAAGCAGGTGGGAGAATTCAAACAAATGTTTCAACTTTAAAGAAATTAAGTCCTGAAACAAAAAAGAATGTGTTCTTTGTTATTTAAGCTTGGGTATGCCATGATAGTCTGTTGAAACAATACTTATTACTTGTGTGTTCAGTACCACTGTGGCTCAGTGGGTAGCACCAGCACCTCACAGCAAGAAGGTCCTGGGTTTAATCCCAGGGTGGAATGATCTGTGTCCTTTCCATGTGGAGTTTGCAATGTCCTCCCTGTGTCTGAGTGGGTTTGCTTCGGGTACTCCCGTTTCCTGCCTCAGTCTAAAGACATGGGTGTTAAGTTAATTGATTACGCTAAATTGTCTCTGACTTGAGTGTATATGATGTAACCTTGTGTACAGGCGTAACCTTGTGTGTGTTGCTGAAATGGCCATTGATGCTGATAGTGACGTTAAATAAACAAACAAACTTGTGTGTCAAAGCTCGATAAAATGACAATTACAAACAAGAAATCTGATCTTATCTTATAGCTAAAATTTTTATCTCACTATATTACATACATTTAATTATTAGCTAAAGGTCCAGTGGATGAGTTTTAGAGTGTGAATCTCTGAGGGAAACAAGACTGTGTAATGCTGATAATGGTGGTAAACAGTTTGAGTTTCGAAATGCAGTTACTCATTTTTGATTTATACAACCTAAATTCAACCACAAGTATTGAAATTAACAATGAATAATTCGCTTGTGCGTACATATGCATGATCAGACCATTTTTCTCTGGAAAGTCAGCAAAAAAACATTTGTTTCTGTGGCTGAATATGCAAGTCATGAAGTATCATGACCTGCTTGTAACCCCTAGTTTCAGATGATTCACTCATCTGTAACTCTTGGATTCTGCCTTGCACCTGTTGCAACTGGTTAGGCCCCAGCTCCTGGTGACCCTGAACTTGATTAAGCAGGTATGAAAATGAATGAATGCTTTAGTGAAACCCACTGCTAACAGATATTGCCTAAAACCAAGCGCATAGCCATTCAACCTCCATAGACAAACATGAACTGTAAGATGGGCCTTCCTGAATAATTCAATAACTTTGTGTGGCATACCAGCTTTGCCACAAGCTGCCTCAGTTAACTGTGAGTGCTTTTATTGTGAAATTAAGTCATCTATTCTCTGTCATAAAATTGGTTTCCCATTGGATTCATTTTACTATCAGGCAGTCTGTTACCAAAATGCAGAGTACCAATAGTAAAGTTGAGGAGGAATTATGGTCTGGTGCTGTTTTTCAGCGTTAGTTCCAGTAAGAGTAATATTAATCTTAAAACATACAAAGACACTTAAATGATTGGCTTCCAGTTGAACAAAAATTAGGGAAGGCTTTTTATGGGTTCATTATGACTCCTATGCACTGCTAAGTCCATAAAGACATGGTTTGGTTTGGAGAAAATCTAGTGGCCAGCACATAGCCCTCAACTTCAGTGAACACTCTTAGGATGAACCAGAATGTTGATTGTGGCCCAATCATTCATATCAAACATCATTGCCTGACCTCTCAAATGATTTTTGACAGAATTTATACACGTGTACACAATCATGGGGAAATCCTTACCAAAAGAGTGAAGGCTGATTTAATGGTTTGGGAATGGGAAGCCTAACAAACACATGTAAGTGTGATTATCAGGTATCCAGATCCGTTTGACTTTGAAGTAGTGCACTAAATCATTTTAACATGCTTCAAATATTGAATAAATGATCAGGTCAATTAAATAAAGTAAGAAAGTTTAGCAAATGAATAATGTGATTTCTGATTAAGATGTTGTAACTTTTACCCATAATGAATTCTAAATACACAAACAAGTGTACTTTTGATGTGTTTACTGAACACACTGATTTATCATTCACAGCCAAGGGTGGAATTGTAACTGAACCTCTGGGATAAACTCTGTCTTTGGTGTTACAAAAAATTAGTTGATATTGGAGATGTGTGATATAGAGGTGCCTTGATCTATTAAAAAAAACCTTCGTGGACATTCTGAAAAAAAATACAAGGTTAAGTAAACAATGAAATAAAAATGGCATTGCTTTCAGATATTAAATACAAGCTTGCTTGACTCCTACTCCACTGTAAAAAACAGCCTATAGAATCTACTCAAAAATGTGAGGTAAGAATTTGCACTCATTTCATTTGGATAAATTTCACACCATATTTTCAGTAAACAGTATCTAAATAGAACAGCTATGAAATGCTAACAGAAAGTAGGTAAAGTCTACCTAACAGTTCTCAGAACACAAACAGTTTCTTACAAAAACTGAGTAACATTTATTCTTTGGCTTCTAGTAAGATAATCTGCTATCTATGCAATAATGATATTATAGTGTTGGGGTGGGCGACGATATCAGAGCTGAAACAGGAGCTTTGCTCATAATAAAAATCTTTATTACAAGCCATGGTAAGAGCTATTTTATCACTCAGTATAACAGGAAAGGCGTGGAAACAGGGTCCGTCCTCCCAACCCACCCTAGCATACTGCAAACCAGCTCACAGTAGGTACAAGGGATAAATTTTCACATAAATCAACACAAAAACACATGTAGATGCATTATGAGCTTTATTTGAGACAAACAAGATGCCACAAACATAAAACAAACCACGCAAACACACATAAAACCCAAAATAAAGAGGCCATCGCACCCCTAATTTGCACAATGGAGTGGGAAACGGCCACAGTGGGAGACAACTGCGCTACAATATGTATTAATTAATCAATATGACTAATTACCCATTACTTATTTAGGGAAAGTTAGCTTTTACTTAAACATTTTGTCATACACAGGAGCAGTATTATTTTGTAGATTATTGTGTTTTTTAGCAGCTCGACACTCCCCAGGTAAAATGAGTGTCCATACTGCATTTTAAGTTTGCTATTGTTATTTTTAAGAAATGTGGAGTGTGGGTAAAATTGACCTATTATGTCTTTCACATGCAGACTAATATAAAATAAATTTACAGTTTGTATAGGTTCTTTCTACAACTGTCTAAGATAATGTTTCACAGTGTACAAAGTTGATAGTTTTGCTTGCTTCTTCATAAAAGTTATTTATTAATAAATTATTTCCACCATGTCAAAAGTTAGGGTAATTAGTCTTTTAGAACAATCTGTTGAAGGTCATGGACTGAAAGAAATCAAATTAAGTCCCTGTCAATATGTAATTTCTTCAACCTTAAAACACAGCATATTACACCAACACCAAATTTCTGAACTTTTGAACTTATTTAAGCTTCTAAAACATATACAATAATTAAAATACCTTGTATAGTATAGTGCTAGTATGTATGTCATCACTATGGCTGTTTTTGGCCACTGAATTTGACTGAACCTTGTTAAGTTCAACAAACCCTGCTACAAGTTTGGCACAGAGTCATAGGCCATGCAAGGACAACTGCAAAATGAAAACACACACACGCACACACACACACACGCGCGCACACACAAAGACAAAAATATCACTGCAAAGGGCTTAGGAAAGCAGCCAAAATCAAGTTTAGGTTCAAGAATTTCATATATTTATTTAGCGATTTAAACAATAGACATTGTGACAATGCAGCTCTTTAAATTGTCCTCAAAATACAAAGGCAGAGGTGACAGTGGAAAGGAAAAATTTAGATGCATTAGAAAGAAACCCTGACACAAACCAGGTTCAAATATGGAAATCCATTTTCTTCTGTGTGAGAGCAAAGAATTGAATAAACAAAGAGGAAACTGAACAGGAATTATGTGTCAGATGTATCATGTACTGTTGTAATACTCGATATTGAGACCGGTCTCGCAACAATAAAAGAGTGGTCTCGGTCTCACCTTGGTCTCAATCTCATTTGAATTTTCGGTCTTGGTGTAAGGTGGACACGGAAATTGTGTTTGAGACCAGCCAAGTCCAATGCGTTTGCCTGAGGTAACGTTATGAAACTTATTTTTTTCTATTGTTATTGCATATCAACAACTAATTCATACAGAATAAATCAGTCCTTTCTCTACATACCTAAATAAAATCTGCACTAAGATTGGCTGACAGGCAAAGACAAGTTACAGCTCTTCTCATTTGGTATTCAATCAATAAACTCGTTTTATTTGGAATAGTCTGAAGTTAAGATTGCAAGTAGGCATTTTCACCTGCTTGCTTTACTTAGTGTAGGTTAGGATTGTGTTTGTTTGACGGCATATTGAAATGTTGTTATTATGTTTTCTAATTTAATAATAAAAATGGATAGAACAGATGTTCTTAGCTATATTCAGTTGACCTTATGTAGTGACTTCTGATTAAGTTTGACAGAAGAAGGTAAACAAAATCATCACCATCATTTATTTCCAAAAGTTACATTGCCTTAGTTGGACTAAGACTATAATATAATAATAATTAACAATAATTTTAGGCTATATATTAGTTAATGTTATATTTTACAAAATTTATGATGACTTTACTAAAACACTAGTATCATTTAATGACGATGTATGGCTAGTACTGTGTATGACTGGAATATGAACCAGAACGTCCAGGATATAAGCAAGCGACCACTGCTGAGCCCATGAGCTTGGCTGTACAATGTTTGTTGGAAGTCATTTTGCATAAGAAGGTATGCATGACCTTTAATGACCGCATTACTTTCTGGGATCCTTGAACGAAATGGACATTATCATACGCATATAGTCTTTTTATGCTACTGTAATGTAAATATAAAGGGTATTTTCACAAGAAAACTGCATGTAAATGTCACTGAAATGCAGCAGATACACTGCTGAAAACATTGAGTAATTGAGTGTTGAGTGATTGAAATGACATACTTTTGTTTGATGGAAGCCAAAATGCTTTGATAGACAGCATTATGAATAACATGGAAGATCAGCCAGATGAAACAGAGACTCAGCAAGTGAATGTGAACCAGTTTATATACTTATAGGTTAGAATATAGAGAGAATATACAGGTAGTGAGGAACAAACAAAGGAGTACTACTTACAATAGCACACTGATATACACACCATTTACAGCTTGTAACTTGCACAAAACAGTCTCTAAACCAACTTAGAACAGTCTGAGCTAATGATCAAAGGAGCATGCGACCAGCAAGGTAGTTACTTACACACACACACACACACACACACATGAATGATAAACTTCCACTATTAAACTCCAACACTGCTCATGGATAGCGTCATTTGGTTGTTTACCACGGCAACGTCTGGAGTTAAGATAGCTTTTTATTTCTTATTAAAAGTTCTAAGGATTGTTAAGACCTCGGTCGTTAAAATGAACGGATGTTGATCGGATGCTTGTTAAGCGGTGCTTACCTGAATATAAATGGAAAAAGAAAGAGTCCTGAGGGGAAAAAAACAGGTTTATTTAAGTTGTATTACCCCTGGCAAAAATGATGAAATCAGCACACTTACAGGATGCTCATCCAGCTTTTCTCTTTGTAGTTAATAACATAATACCAGATATGCCACGAAAAGTTTTGTTCAAAAGCTGAACATTCTGGATTTGAAGAATACCACAAACAAATTAAATTAAAGTATTTAAATTATGACATACTCTTTCCAGTTCAAATAGAGGAAAAATATGCAATCACTCAGTGTTGAGGAAACAATTCTGGAATCAACCACAACAACAACAATGAAAAAACAAAAAATCACAATTAGTACTTTGTTGATTTTCCTCAGGCTTTTATGATGGTCTGAATTCTGAGGCATGGATTTCACTAATGAAAAACAATATTCTAAATAAAGCTGGTTCTAACTTTCTTGAATAGCAGTTGAAATATCAGCTTTGCAGGATGGAACTTTGCCAAAATTTCAGCAATAAATTTTCAGTTAGATTGAGAACCGCACTGTTTGCTCGCCATGTCACTGCATTGACATGCCTTTCCTGTAGAAAAGCTGTTAACACTCATTGCTCTGCTCCAAGATACATTATCATCCTGAAAAATGACTTCATCATCAGCAAATCTATTTTATGTGGATTTTTATGTATTCCAATGCACACGTGTACATTGACTGTTGAGGTAATGATTGGCATCTCCCCTGGAACTTTACTTGACATGTAACCCCATATGAATGAATGAATGAGGAAATCTAATTGATTTCTTCAAGCAGTAATGTTTATATTATTAGAATGGCATCAGACAAAAGTTCCAGCATCATCTCTTTGGCCAATGCAGATTCGTAATTCATTGCTAAATATCATTTTTATCCAATCATCCGCAATCCATGATTGCTTCTGTTTAGCCCACTGTAACCTTGTTTTCTTATTATTAGCTGTTAGTGCTGGTTTTTGTTTGGCTTTTCTGTATGTAAGCCTCATTTAATTTTGCCCATTCCTTACAGCTCTTTCATAAAGATTGTCTCCTGTTTCTGCCAAATTGGTTTTCATTTGTTTTGTTGTGCATTTTTATTTTCAAGGTATATTACTTTGCGTTGTCTATCCTGATGCTTTGACGTCTTACTTGGTCTACCCATATATTTTCATTTTATAACATTCACATTTTGTTTATGCTTGCACCAAATTTTACACACCGCTGACCTGGAAGATCCACCATCATTTGGTACACTTTCTTGAATTAGTTATATAATACTTTCCATTCTTTAAATTGTTTCAACAACTCTTTTATTGGAGACTTTACATTTACAGCATTTAGCAGACACCCTTATCCAGAGCGACTTACAATTGATACAGTCTTACAATCAAAGCAATTCTGGGTCTTGCTCAAGGAGCCAACAATGGCAGCTTGGCGGAGGTGGGATTTGAACCCTGGACCTTCTGGTCCATAGTCCAGTACCTTACCCGCTAGGCCACCACAGTCCCACCACAGACATGTTTCTTTCAAGTCCCAGAGCTCATTAAAGTTTGTAAGCTCATTTAATGGCAGACTAGTTTGCATCTTTAGACTGGTATTTGCTTTAGAAATTCCAATTACAAAGTGATTCCATATTTTTCCTCAGCTTGATCTGGAAAATAATATGCCAGATCCCTGCCTTCAATATGCCTTACCTTAAAATTATTTCAGCAAATTTGTTTGAGGTATGCTTCATGAAGCTATGTTCAACTATTAAACATAATTGTTTTGGTGACACATCTGTGATCTGTTTTTTTGCTATGATGTAAAAAAAAAGCTGGATGAGCATCCTAAACCTGTGGTGATTCCATCATGTTTGCTAGGGAAAGTAACAGTTTATAGTCTCTCCTGCAGATCAGATTCTGGTGCCCAGGTACGATGATTCACTGTGGCAGGTAGTGAATGTGCCTGAAACAAGGAGGTACTGAATCAGGATCTTGCATAAATATCTAATGTCCAGGCCTCCAGCAGCATCAGATCATGCTATAATGATACACGTACAGCTTGGCAAAGAGAGATAAAAGATTGTGTAGTCTATTGGTAGAAAACCAAACATTAAAAGGTGTGCAAAATGGTGATAATGGTGCAAGCAGTGAATTTGGCATCTGTAGCTATGACTGCATAACTAATTACCAGAAGGTGGCACAGACATTAGGGTACCTTGAGACATCAGCAATCAATGGTTTCACTTTCACAAACCTAAGTGGTCATGTGAGAATGAAGGGCTGATGGTAACCACATAACTGTTTACCAAAACTCCCATGCTCATAAACGTCCAGATCTATATCATTGGAGAGACAATCAGAAAGATGCCTGACTGAATAAGAAATCTTAAGTAAATAAACTGAATGTCTTAGTCCTGAACACCAAAAGGAAGGTTATTACATAGATTGGTAGGCTTTTCTATAGCTTCATTTCTCTGGGAATCTTGATGCATACTCAATAATCCAGGTGAGAAAATCCCAGAAGTTGAATCAGTTCATCTGGATGAGGTTTTTTGGGAGAAATGTTCAGTCTTCAGTCTTCACTTCTTCAGTCTTCTTCTTCAGACTTCTTCAGAGAGTGAAGAAGTCACTCAGATGAGTGATGAAACGTTTCTCCCACAAAACCTTATGTCCAGATTAATGGATTAAACTACTGGGATTACTCTGGGTAGTTATAATGAACCTGCACATTTTCATTGAGGTGTTAATTTAAGCACTTCTGTCTTTATAGAATTCAGTAAGAGGATAATTCAGCAGAGAAATCATGTTTGTTTTGTCCAGCAAACACATTCTCCCTTTACCCTTTCCTAAACCCACTAATTTTATATTTTGTCTTGTGTTTTGGCTGCCATCTCTACAACTATACCCCTTATGATCCAAAAATACCTCTCTCGCCTTCAGTTTTACTAGGCTTGTAGTTACTAAGCAACCTTCATCTATGCCCACTTTGGATTATCATGATATCAAGGCCAGAGTTTAGCACTGCAGGATGTATATTCTGTACCTATGGACTATGAGTGTGCACATGAATACATACATACATACATACATACAAACATATACATACATACATATATAAAAACAGGATAGCAAACACACTGATCAGACAAACTAGGCAGAGGATCAGAGAAATCTTTTGTGCCTTTCTGAAGAAGGGTCGATCAATTCTCAGTGTCTATCTCTTAACAATACGGTTTCATAAGCCTATTACAGGATAATCTCAGCAGCTATCAGACATGAATTCAGGTAAACAACTATCATGCACCTTTAGAATAATCAGCCATAACTGAATTCACATCAGGACATATCAACTTTTGATTAAAAAATCACATGCATTATAAGTTAACAGATGTACAAAGAGTGATCTTTTGCAGTATTGCAGAAAAGATGTTCATCCAGTGACTTGTTGATTTTCTTAGGTATTCCCTATTTATTAAAAGTCACAAAGTACACTAAATGTGATGGTGCCTTAGCACACTTTATACATTAGCTGCACTAATGATTGACACACTTGAAGTGTGCATTAATTTTGCATTAGCATACTGTTATTGTTAAAAATAGTGTGAAATTGAAACCTTACTTGGATGAAGTATATTTAACTATACAAAACTGCAAATATTTTAAACAGTTACTCTACTACAGAAAGCAACGAATCTCTGCATATGCTGCTCTTTGGACACTGGCATGCTGGTCAGTCAACTGTAAGAGCAAGACCAACCATATAGGATCAAAGAAGTTCACCATCCACTAGTGAACTTTCACTAACCAGCATAAACAAATCTGGATCGACATGGAACATAACTCATATGGTTCATAACTGTTCTGCATAAAAAACACAACATCTGCTCTTTAGATCAGGACTTCTTTTTCAAGAGACATACAATCCCTTCCATGCTTACTGGCGACCATTGGTGAATTAGCTTAATCTCAACTGAAAAAATAGGTAGGTAATCTCATGTTAACTCTCCACTTTTAGCTCTGCTTTAGTGTGCAGGATGGGAGAACTTCCAGAAGGTCAACCAGCAACTGCAGCACTCCACCAATATTGGCTTTAATGGCAGAGTGGACCAGACAGAAGACTCTCATCAGTGAAAAACACCAAAGGAGAAAGCCCACCTTGAGTTTCCAAAAAGCATCTAAAACCTCCAGACAGCTTTCATGTGTCTTTTACATAGGATAGGCTTCTGTCAGGCCACTCTGCCATAAAGCCCAGATTGGTGGAGTACTGCACTGATGGTTGACTTTCTGAAAGTTTCTCCCATCAACACACAGGACCTTTGGAGCTCAGCCAGAGTGACAATTGAGATTTTTGTCACCCCTCATATCAAGGCCCTTCTGCCCCACTTACGTAGTTTGGTAAGATGACCAGCTCTAAGAAGAGCCCTGCTTGTACCAATATTCTTAAGAGTTTCTTAAGAATAATGGAGGCTACTGTGCTTTTGGGACATTCACTTCAGTAGAATTTTTGTATCCTTCTCCAGCTCTGTGCCTCCACAAAATCCTGTCTCTGATATCAGTTCTGAGGCAGTTCTTTCCTCCTCATGGCTTGGTTTTTGCTCTGATATGCATTGTTAGCTGTGAGACCTTATATAGACAGACGTGTCTCTTACTAAATCATGTCAGGCGACTGAATTGACCACAGGTGGACTTCATTCAAGGTGTAGAAACATCTCAAAGATGATCAAGAGAAATGGGAGACCATCAGAACTCAATTTCAAGTGTCATAGCAAACGATTTTAACCTTTTTAATAAATTTGGAAAAAATGGTAAAATTCTGTTTTCACTTTCTCATTATGGGATATTGAGTGCTGGCTGATTGCTGAAAAGTTGAATCTTTTTTATTTTAACAACATAACTACATAACAAATTGTGAAAAGGTCTAAAGACTTCGTTGTACGGTGGCTCAGTCGGTAGCACCACCACCTTATAGCAAGAAGGTCCTGGGGTTCAATCCAGGGTGGAGTGGCCTGGGTCCTTTCTGTGTGGAGTCTGCAAGGTCCTCCCTGTGTCTGTGTGGGTTTACTCCGGGTACTCTGGTTTCCTCCCAAAGACAAGTGTATAAGGTTAATTGATTATCCTAAATTGGCATTTTACTTGAGTGTGTTGTATATATATATATATATATATATATATATATATATATATATATATATATATACATATATATATATATATATATGACTAGTCTTGATGTAACCTTGTGTGTGTGTGGCTGAAATGGCCACTGATGAATAAATGAAATAAACAACAAATTGCATCATCCAGCTGCTGCAGAGCTTTAAGTGATGGACTAGTCTGAAAGAGAATTCTAAAACTATGATGCATCATATTAGGGATGAGGTTTTTAGTGTTACAATGCTGTTTTCTTGTAACAATTGATTCATGTATTTCTGAAAAACTTTGATTATCTGTCCACAGAACATTGTCAAAGAAGTGTTTCAGATGTACCTACCCCCATTTCTTTTTTTTGTGGAGCATTGGAATTCTTTGCAGTGTCCTGCAATGAAAACCATTGTATTGCTGTTTTGTTAGTGTTCATATAAAAAGGAGCCTTTAGCAAGATCTGGAGATTTCTGCTGAGCCTTTTATGGTTCTTTTTTTGGACTTTCTTCACACATTGCAAGTTGTGTTCTTGGTGTGATCTTTGCAGGTTGCTCACTTTAATCGGTAAAATAGCAACATGACTAAATTTCCTCTACTTGAAGATATTTTGTTTTATTGTAAACTGATGAACACCTCTATAGAAACGCTTTTGCAGACTTCTCCAGTGTCCTAGGGCTCCACAATTCTTCCTCTCTACAAATATATTTGTTTTGACCAAGCCATGGATGTGCTTTTTAAAGGACAGGGCAGGCCTAAAACCAGCATCTCCAATCTCAACCCATCTCATTTTCTTAGATCTTGATACATTTAAATGCAGCATTTTTGTTTCTGTAATTGAACAATAGACCTCTTTCTTTGCACTGAATTTCATCAAACCAGAATATTTTTTTCAGTGAGGCTCTGTATAAGCGTATTACAGCCAAACTGTAAATGTATCTCTACTGACAGGCAGTGTCATGTATTGTATAGTGTTAAGCTTGCATAATGAACAACCCTCTGTGGTGTTCACAGTATTATAGTGAGTCCATACATCAGCAGTGCATTCTACTTGCACTGATCAAAGTACTAAGGATCTCTCCAGCATCAGTCCATGCTAACTCACCTTAAAGTCACACCCACTGAAACTGAATGGGATTTCAAAGTCATGTCACAATGATGGACAGAACCATAAACCTAGCACTGTTTAAATCAGTATAATGAATAGAATACATTATTGATCTCTTTCTCATAACTTAACTGAGTGCTTATGAGTCAGTGTGGGAAAAGAATGCAGATCTTTGACTCAGCAAGTGAACCAGAGACACACTATACGCAGTCAACTCACAATATTAAAGATCATAACATCAAGTAGGAATGTGCATTTTTTGCTGTTCAGTCAGAGTCAATGTTTGGCAACTCTGTGGACAGTGATCCTGTTATTATTCATAATAACTGCAGAGGTGGACGAAATACACAACTTCATTACTTAAGTCAAAGTACAGATACTATTGGTCTAATGTTACTTTGATACAAGTGAAAGGTGTAGCATCAGATTTTTACTCAAGGTAAAGTACTGAAGTATTTGCGTTTAATAATACTCAAGTATAACAAGTCAATTCTTAAGCTATTTCATTGTTGTAATATTGCCACAACACTTACAATTCTTAAAATAACTAATACCCCTAATAACTAAATTTGAACTGACATTGAAATTTGAAATTTGAAATTGAAATTCAAAAATGCTTGCTGAGGAATCATAAACTTGATGTGACCCTATTATGCTGATTTGGCTCTTTGTCAGTGTCACCTTTGAAAAAAACAATCATGTGTTAGAAAAGAAAAACATCTTTTACTGACTTTCAAAGCTTCTTCAAAATAACAAGTAAGGAGGACCTTTATAGAAATGTAGTAGAGTGAAAAGTACAATATTTGTCTTTAAAATGTAGTGAAGTTAAATTCATAAATATAATACTCCAGTAAAGTATAGATACTCAAAAAGGATACTTAAGTATAGTACTCAAGTAAATGTACTTTGTAAATGTCCACCCCTGCTGAATTGAGATGTGATACTCCAACAGCAACAATAACCCAGCCTGGGTCTGCTCAGTGTGAAGTTCGATGTTCTTTGTGATTGCACCACAATGTTGTAAGACTAGAATGGGAACCAGGAGCTGCTGTTTCCATCAGTGTATCCCAACTTATAAGTAATTTGTTAAAAGACGTCAGATGATCTACTTTTTATCATCTGTTTAGAATTACACATAAACCTAAGTCGATTCCAATTTATTTGTGTAGTGCTTACAAATAAAAAGCAATAAATAACATCAACTTTACAAAGAGCTGGGCTTAGACCCCAAATAAGCAAATAAGTGGTTGTAGTGATGAGGGGTGCTATGTACTCATTCAAGTGAACCAGAGTGACTCATGTCATAAACTGGAAGTGATCAGGCTTTAATACCCTATACGAATATGACCAATCAGACTGATGTTTATGCAGCACATATGACTCAAAGGGCTTCCTGGACTGTGTCTTTATTTCCCCATCAGGCAGTAAATGGATTTTGCAACCTTGACATTTCAAAGGAACCTTTGGTCATGTATCTTAAACAGAAAGTAAGAACGTTTTGTTTCCTACTGCGATGCTTGTGTGCGCTTGCGCAATTATCTTTTATGTTGTAACTGTGTGAGAGCTCTGCCAGCAGCAAGATGCAGGAAGGAACAAGCGTTTCTGGGAATCACTGTGAAAACAGGCAGGATCGTTATGAAGACAGAGTTAACATGTGCAAATCCTAAATCATGAACAGATTCTAACATTCACAAAATAGCTCATATGGAAGCACAAAAGAACATGTTTGGGACAGTGTACATAGCAGGACTGGCAGTTGGCCAAACTGTCAGGGTAGCAAATCATGGGGGGTTGGATTTGAGAAATTTTTTCATCTCAAGGCTGAAGTACGAATAACACTCTTTACAGCCGGTCACTCAATGTTTCTTGCATCTTAATGTTATCACAAAACTAACCAGTGTTAAGTTCAAATCTTACCTGTGGAACTTCAAATGATATATGTAAATCTGCCTAATATGTAAATGTAAATTTGGCAGAATGTAAATTTGGTTATCAATTGGTGACTTGGCAAAACATATAACATGTGGCTAAGATGCTTATCAGACCCACTCGTGGTTTAAGTGAATAAATGGCAGTGATCCGACAGTCTGTTTTAAATGCATCTAGAGCTGCAGTTTTATGTAGAAAGTCTTTATATAATCCAATATATAATATCTTCAATTTAACTAAATTTTGTAAAGATTTACAAGCTGTTATAACTTGATTGTCCATTCATTCATTCATTCATTCATTCATTCATCACATTTAACTATATACCAATATACCTGCACCACTGCAATATAGAGGTTATTATATGCAATGCAATTGTTTAAGATAAGATAAATAATTGTTAAGATACCATTTATATTATTGTTAAGCTTTAATATCATAAAATATTTGGCAAAAGCTTATCATCACCTGGACTTCTACATCATTTACTCATAAAAATTTCCTCAAATTAATAATGCAACAATACTTGCATTTTTTAATATCAGGTCAGGTGGTCCAATTAATAAGATGGGATTGGAGGTATGAGCTGCAAATATGCTATCCACACAAAAGTTGAGTCTCTTGTGCTCAAGAAACATCTGTTCACCCCAATCAAAACAAATTGCAGAAGACCTATAAAGAGGAATTAAGCATTTAAGCTTAAAAGCTTTATTATTTACAGCCCAACATGTGTTTTACATCATTGTTTACACAACCTCTGTTTTAAATTCTTTTTTTTTTCAGTATCTTGGAAGACATCCTGGAATTTCTTTTTTGTTAAGTGAAAATGAGGGCACAAAAGCTACTCCAACATACACTTTAGTATCTGACAGGACAATTTCACTGAAATTTAGAGGAAGTCCACAATAATGTAATATATTACTGTTTTCTGTTTATACCTGTTTAAAATATCTAGATTTGTGTTTGATTTCTTTGACTGTTTTTAACTTATGGAACATCCATTGTAATCCACTTTAAATTGCCTAAATGTATGTAATGTGCTATACAAATGAACTTACTTTTTAATAAGTTCTGTTATCTCAGTTCACTGTTACATCTATAAGCTTCTGTTACCATGTTTGTGGCTTGAAATTTATCGCATTTTTGCAGGATCAGACATTTACAGGAATAATAATTTCAGATGTGCAGCAAGAATATAGAATACATGAATGTCTAATTAAATGTTTCAGATTTAATGTTTTCTTAAACATAAATCCATTCTGCAAAACCAGAAGGGCATCTGAGTTCACAGTTTGACGTACAGCCCTGGGTTACAGAATGGTGCAGTGATTCCTTTGAAAACAAAGGGCACTTAAGGCCACATAATAACTTTGTCTGACAGCAGGCTTTCCCAAATCTGTGTGGACACACACAAAACACTCTTGCATCTAGATAAACATCTTGATTCTAGTGGACACAAAGCTAAAAGGGCATACATATATAAATACATAAGAAAAGTGGACATCTTTTTTTAATCTGAACATGGCATCATGACACACAGAATTACAATAGTATGTGCAAAAATGTCAACCAAATGATTGCATTAAGCTTATATAAGATTTAACTTTCACATGTGGAGTCATATGAGCTCAAAAATCTGATGTGTCAGAATGAAAGAGGAAAAAACTGGACCCACCAGTCTGTTTTAAACTGTTCAAGCAGCCACGCTTTGTAGTCAGCATTTAAACAAAACATTGTTCCATTTGCTTTTGATGACCTCATTTGCTATTGTTTTTGTACTTTTGGTGTATTGTGAATATCACAGCGTAGGAGACATGTACTTTCATCTCTTGTATGAACCATTTCACCTGCACTGAAAAGCACTATTGAGTTTGCAGGACCATGACCATGGTCCTCACCCACACACTGATTAACAGAGAACCGTCATCCTGAGAAAAAAAAAGCACCCAGTTCAAGTGCTGCCCTGTCTGGGAACAAATATTACCACTCTGAAAGCTGTGTAACCAGTTAATTAACTACAACATTTCTTTCAATTATTTGTTTAAAATGCTACAATATGGCATCTGAGTATCTCCAATAGCAATTTTAGCATTTGATTTTTTAATGTTTTAAATGATACTATATTTATGTTGAAAAATTATATTATATAAGAGATTATATTATACTGTATATAATCTCTTCTTGAATGTTGACCTATTCACTTTAATGCCATGCTTTACTATGCATTTCCAACCAGTATTACTTTGTCTTTTCCTATTTTTGTTTTCCATTTACAATACCGCTTATCTGAATTTCTCAGTGACTTATTAAAGGACAGCGCAGGCTCTGGTTCTCTCTGTTGTCCTTTACAGATTACCGTCTCTTAATTAACCTTGTCACAACTAAATACTCATTGCATAATTACCTTCCACACTGATCAGCAGAAAAGCACTGATAAATGTATGTTGAAGGTCAGGAGAACAGCAAAAATATGCTTGACTGGTTGAGTTTATGGAGAAGATGAATAGACATCAGTCATCAATGTTTTAAGTGTGGAGGAGCAAGAGGAAGACACAAAGTGGAGCTTCAATTCAAGGCACTCAGCTATCCTCTGTGGAAGACCAGTTCTACCACAATGTAAAGTGAGCTAATACAAAATAAATGACTTTGGTGAATACATCGATTATGATCTAATAAATACCTCAAGATATAACACTATTTGGGGACTAATTACACATGTTGGTAATATTTGTCAATGCAGAAGACTACATCTTTAATGGACACAAATGACACATTGGCATAGTTAACACATCTCTTTGGAATACATATACAGTGGTACCTCAGTTTTCGTCGTTAATTTGTTCTAGAAGGCTTGTCAGTCAGTCAGCTAAAAATGATGAGTACCGAGCAAATTTTTCTTATAAGGAATAATGTAAATTGAATTAACCTGTTCCAGATCCCCAGAAAATCCACACTGTATAAGCATTAAATGCAATAATTGAGTTGTACTGTACAGGTGCTCCCTGATTTACGAATGGGAAATGTTCCCATAAATCCATCATAAGTTAAATATACCATGAGCTGACGAGTTCAACGAGTGTTTTGTAGAGTGTCTTATACTGTATAATAGCGGAGTAATGTTAAATAATGATAAGTTAATGTTTACAACATTAACCTAAAGTTAAAATCATTAGCACAAAGATTATTTTATAATAAAGTGTTGAAAAATTAAATCATGTAATCATGTAAATCATGTAATTTAGTGTGTAATAGACTGAAAGTGAAAAGTAACACTTACTCTATTGAAGAACTCCAGGCGCTATCATAGCTGCTAATGCTAACTGCGGCCTGTGTTCTGGATCATTCAGTTCCTGTTTTGCTTACAGTTGGCAGTCAATACAACAATTTTTATGACCCATGGAGATTTATTTGCACTAAGAATACAATACTATTGTTATGTGCCATAGCCAGAATGGAGATTCTACGTCCATGGGCAATTGGGACTATATCGCCCACAATGCCCTCCGGCAACAACATTGCCGCGGACTCAGCTGGGACTGATCTGTTTCTGATTACTGTTTGCTCGCTAACCACGTTCAGCTGGGCGTTGCTCTTTTTAAGCCCTGCTCTTTCTAGCACTGGCCTGAGAGCATTAGCAAATTTTTTGAGCTGTTATGTTGGGCTCTTTCCTCGTTCCTGGATTATTTTCGTATTCCGCTAGATTTACCTTTCTGCGACCCTGCCACCTGGATTACCTCTGCTGAGGCTTTCCTTGCTTCTGGACTCTTGCACCCTCGTTTCCTGCCCTCGTTCGGTTGTGCGGCTGCTCCCACTGTCCTCTTTCTCCTGTGGCTGCACCCGCCACTGTAAGTCCTTTGTCTGAGGTTGTTTGAGTCTATATTCGCCATCGTAAGCTGGTGTTAGCCTTCTGTGGCTTCTCCCAGCCGACTATAGCCTTCCATAGCTTCTCCCAGCCGGCATTAACCTTTTGTAGCTTCCCCCAGCCGACATTAGCTTCCTGTAGCTTCCCCGGCTCTGCCCCGGAGCTTGTCCAGAAACGCAGCCTGGGTCAGGTGTCAGGTCTCAAGCTTCCCAACCCTCTGTGCCCACCTCAGCTAGTCCATCACCAACGGGAATCTCCACTCATGGGCTGCAGTAGGATCCTTGTCAGTTCCAGGACTACGCCTGTCTCGAGCATTTTGCTCTCTCCGGAGACCTTCCCGAGCACACCCCGTAGCACAGTATTCGAGCCGCTAGCACCCGATAACCATGTAGTTAAGCATGTTATCTTCATTTCAGAGTACACTAGCCATGTATCTGTGCATGCTGTGCCTGTTAGCTCCGTCAAAGAGCCATTAGCGCCCTGTAGCACAGTAACAGAGTTGCTAGTGTCTGGTTACCCTGTATTTAGGCAGGTTAGCTTCGTTTTTGAGCTTGCTAGCTCAATTCCTGAGCAGTTAGCGCCCCCTAGCTCAGTAGATGAGCAGTTAGCACAGTAGCCCAGTACCAGAGTCGCTAGCGCCTGATAACCCAGTTTAAGCCGGTTAGCCTCGTGGTTGAGCACCCTAGCCCCGTATCTGAGCTCAGTACCTGGCCCATTAGCACTGACATGCTCTGTATCTAAACAGTGCTGCTCTGTACAGAGGTCTGAAGCACCGCTTGCCTCCGTATTTGAGCTTGCCGCACCCCTTAGTTCTGTGTCAAAGCATGTTGGCGCTGCACCTGTATTGTTGGTTCTGTGTCTGAATTGTTAACTTTGTATAGTTCCGCTTCCGAGTGCGCTGTGCCCTCTGCTCCCATAGTCGAACATGTTAGCTCCATATCTGAGTTTGTTGATTCTGTGTCTGAATTGTTAGCTTCATATAGCTCGGTATCTGAGTGTGCTGCACCCTCTGGTTCCGTAGTTGATCATGTTAGCTCTATATCTGAGTTCGTTGATTCCGTGTCTGAGTTGTTAGCTTTGGATAGCTCCATATCCGTGCGCGCTGTGCCCTCTGGTCCCATAGTCGAGCATGCTAGCTCCATATCTGAGTTTGTTGATTTACTGTCTGAATTGTTAGCTCTGAATTGGACTCTTTCCTCGTTCCTGGATTATTTTTGAAATCTGTTGGATTTACCTTTTTGCGGCCCTGCTGCCTGGATTACCTCTGCTGCATCTTTCCCAACTTGCGCCCTCGGTTCCTGCCCTTGTTCGGTTGTGCCGCTGCGCTCGCTGTCCTGTTTTTCCCGCTGCTGCGTCCGCCACTGTAAGTCCTTTGTCTGCGGTTGTTTGCATCTATATTCAGTGTTGTAAGCCAGTGTTAGCCTTCTGTAGCTTCTCCCAGCCGGCGATAACTTTCTGTAGTCTCTCCTAGCCGGCGACAGCTTCCTATAGCTTCCCCCAGCCGGCGCTAGCTTTCTCCTCATTTCCCTTGTGTTTGGTTTGCCGTGTCTTTCCTTGGTTGTGTATTGTTATCATTATTATTTTTATTATTATTATTATTATTATTATTATTATTATTATTATTATCATCACCATCGTTTGCTGTCATTATTATCGTTGCAGTTTTGGTGCTTGGTTTCTGTGTTCTTTTGGGGAATTTCATAATATACTGTTGTGTCGGAACTGGAAACCTGTATATCGTCTGCTGCTTTTGACCCCCACGTAACAACTAAAGCTGTAAAAATAAAGAAAAACACGATAAAAATAGCAGAAATCTTCACTGTGAATCTGAATCACTGTGTACTGAATCGTGAATCATGCATCGTGAATCGAGTGTCAGCTGAAACGAGTCGCACGGCTTGACTCATTCAAGTTTAAGCATCAAGAACTAATTAACGTCAAGAACTAAATTCAATTAGTTTTGAGGTAGTCAAGAACCGAGGTACCACTGAACTTAAATTTGTGACCCAAGCAAAGTTGTCAGCCCGGTTATTGTCATTAAAACAAGTAAAAAAAAGAACATTTCTTGTTGCTTTACATGTTGTCAGTTTTTTAACTTCAAACCATTAGGTATTCAATTATATGAATTTTAGCTTTTTTGGTAAAGCTGTGTAAAGAGTGTGTTATATTACCTGATGTGCTGCAGTTGGTTCTGTGCTATCTAGTTTAGCAGATGCATGAAACACTTCGAAGAGTGAGTACAGCTAAACCATGTCCTTGAGATCAACCATGCTTGAAGGATCGTAATGCAATCACATAGTGTCCTGAATAACATTAACCAGCCATCTAAAACAATTTTATGATTGATGCGGATAACATTTCAGCAGCTAACAATGAAGCTGGGCCTTTTTTTGTTCTTTTAGTTGGTGCATGATGATCTATGATATATCTTTAAAGATGTATGATGTGAGAACTTCTTTCAAATCAGATTTGTCATCACTGATAAAATTACAATTACTGATACTCACAGAACAACACCAGAACACATTGTTTAAAACAATTTTGACCCACTGGCTATAATAATTAATTTATTTATTATAACCATTCATAGTTTTACAATATATGGTTTGGTTCCCCTTCATCAACATTTGTGCCAAATATTGATATTTTGTAAATCGTGTTGGTTCTAAAGATCAGATTCCCAGATCATCATGTAGTGTCTAAAATGTACAACATTGTTGAAAATTCCACTAACAATTTAAATAGTCCATGCCCAGGCCATAAACAGTACATATATAACTCAGTGTTATTCTACAAAATCTTAACATCATGGCAAATTGTCAATTAACATATTACCTGTGTGAAAAACCTGTGTAATTGGAACATGTTTGATTTCTCATCCTGTAATTGATATGTATTTACCAAATAACTCTTTTGATGCAGTACACCTTTATGTAGCTTTCAAAATATAGTTAACTGGAATTATGTTTGCCATTTGTTACCTGTGATGTTTTTGACTACTGGCAGTAAAAGAGACCTTCACAAGACTGGTTCTCTTCAAGAGCAATTTGTGAAAGGCACACTGAAGTTTGCAGATGATCACCAGGGCAAAGACTAAGCCTTTCAGATGAGTGTTCTGTAGACAGATGAAAGAAAAGCTGTTTGTCCATAGTGATCAGGGCTGTGCATGAAAGAAAATGAGGTAGGCTTTCAAATGAAACCTGTTATAGAACACCATCAAACATATCTGTTTCTTCGTTATTTATTAAAATGGAAAGTACACACACACTCACACACTATATAATTTAGAAACACCAATTAACCAAACACGCATGTCTTTAAAATGTTGGAGGAAACCGTAATACTCAGAGCAAACCCACATGGACGCAGGAAGGATACAAACTCCACACAGGCTGAGATCGGGATAGAACCAGGGACACTAGAGCACTTAGGATACTGAGCTAACTGCTGAGCTAAGTGCACTATCGTGCCACTCTATATACAATATATAGTTATATAAAACATATAAAATATTATATTTTTATATATCGACAGGGATAGGGGCATGATTACCACTGTTGCATCACCTTTTCCCAACAACAACATTTTCCCCCATTCTTTGGTATAAGACTTCAGCTGCTTAACAGTCTGGGATGTTACGGGGTAAGCCCTGGGGGACGCTCTCACTCTGGTTATTTTCCCTTTGTATACATGCATGGGTATGTTCAGCCCTCCTTTTATTTTCCAGTCTGGCAGCATTGTGTGGCGCAGTACGGTATTTTCCAGGCTGAACGAGTACATCATGTGATCCCGGCAGAGATCAGCGAACGCAGCTGCGATAGATGAAGGCAATTAGCACGTTCTCCATAAAAATCTGCTCCAAGCATGGCTGGTTGGTGGATCGTTCGCATGTTGACGCCAGTATTTGTACCTAAACCGTGTTTTGTTTGTATCCCTGCCCCATTTTTTCCGCATTGTGCCATTCCCGTGCTTATGTGTTTATTTTTTATCCGCTTCTCCTCAGTTTACCTCAGCGACGAGCTCCTCTCTGCCCAGAGCGATCCGGAGTGCTCAACCTTGGATTAATGAGTGGTGCATTCAGCCTGGATTACGTTGCTTGACGCCAGAAACTGAGGACCACAGAACTTGACACCACCAGCACTTTCACGGCACGACACTACACACTTTGCACCTGTGATACTGTAAATAAATTTGCACCTGTGTTTCACTAACTCTCGACTCCAGACTCGTGTGTGATACATTGCACATTGGTACATAACTGCAACGAATCTCCCAGCAACTCGCTATGATGTCTCTCTGACAATTACCCAACCCTACCGCTACCCAGGGACCCATGACTGACAGCTCCGGTTCTAATGCTCCAGCGACCAGCAGTACTACAAACCCCGTGCGGGAGGTCTGGATCCCCGCCCCGGTGTCCTAGCATGGTGAGTTGGGGAAGTTCTGAGGGTTTGTTTACCAGTGCGAGTTGGTCTTCTCCAAGCAGCTATTCATGTTTGCTGCTACTGCAAGCAAGATCGCTTATATGGTGGGCTTGCTCAGAGGCAGAGCACTAGTGTGGGCAGAGGCTGCCTGACCTGAAGCAAGTTCCAATCCCTGCACCTTCACTGATTTTCTCAGACAGTTTTCTGAGGTTTCTGACAACCCAGAGTTTGTCACTGACTGTCACTGACTATGCCATGTAGTTTAGGATGTTAGCATCAGGTGCAGGGTGGAAAGAAATGGCACTTTTCGCCTGGGACTCTCCAAGTCCCTGAAAGATGAGCTGGCAGTCCTGGACAATCCTCTGATGCTACAGGGGTTTATCCGTCTAACAACTTGCTTGGACGGCCGTCTCCACTCACATCACATTGAAAGGTTCGGCCATGGACCAGCTCCACATTGTAGTTTCCGTGCTGCATCACCTATGCAGCTGGGCCGTTCCTGATTACGGTAAAGAATAAATATCCATTACCACTACTGCATTCTGCCTTCGAACTCTTACAGGGAGCCGTTACCTTGGATATATCATCAAGCCAGGTACTATCCGGGCAGACCCGACAAAGGTGCAAGCAGTGGTGATGTGGCCGACTCGCTTGTCTGCAAGGACCTGCAACGCTCAAAGTTATCCTGACATCCTGGCACCGGATTCACCTTATCCCTCGTCAGAAGGCACTTCTGGTGGCAGACCTTGGAAGCTGATACAAGGGAGTTTGTCTTGACCTGTCCTGTCTCCCATAAGGCGTCCCATCAGCCACAAGTCGGCCTTCTGCAACCCTTCGCCATTCCTGGCCATTCTTGGTCCCACATAACGGTTGATTTTGTCACCGGCGATTTTGTCACCCTGAGTCAAATGGGAGCACTAATGGGTGCCCTGCTCAGCCATTCTGGACTCAGTCCTCATAGACACCTTCTACAGGGCTCACCCTAAAAACTGAACCAGTTGTCGGGAGCAAACCCTTGAGGGTGGGTCACTGTTACAGGGTGAGCCCTAAGGAACACTCTCAGCCCGGTTATTTTTCCTTTGAATACATGCATGAATAAGTTCTGTCCTCCTTTTATTTTCCAGTCTGGCGGCATCGTCTGGCGCAGTACAGTACTTTCCAGGCTGAATGAGCTCACCATGTGATCCCGGCAAAAATCAATGAACGCAGCGGTGGCAGATGAAAGCAATCATCATGTTCTCCTTAAGAAGCGGTTCCAAGCATGGCTGGTTGCTGGATAGTTCTCATGTTGATGCCAGTATTCGTACCTAAACTGCATTTCCTTTGTATCCCTGCCCCATTTTTTCCGCATTCCCCCACTTAGGTGTTTATTTTTTTCCGCTTCTCCTCAGTTTACTGCAGTGACCAGCTCCTCTCCGCCCAGAGAAATCCGGCACGCTTGAATTTGGATTAATGCACGGTGCATTTAGCCTGGATTACGTTACTCAACACCAGCAACTGAAGACCATGGAACTCAACACCACCAGCACCTTCATGGCACGGCACAACACCACACACTTTGCTCCTGTGACACTGTAAATAAATATGCACCTGTGTTTCACTAACTATTGACTAAGGTCTCTTGTCTGATACATTGCACATTTGTTCGTATAGAAGCTCCGCTTCTTCAAACCCTAACATGGGGTTTCTCTTGCTGTATGTGAGCTTAAGAAAGCTCAGGTTTGGAATGCAGACAGGCAGTCAAACATGTATAATGTGCCTTGTAGTGTTGTAGTCAAGAATGCTAGAGCGGAGTCCAAGTCAAGACCAAGGCCGGGAGTGGTCAATTTGTTAGCCAGTCTAAGTGGAGATTTTATTTATGCATGTAGAAAATGACTGATTTAATTAGTTTGAATTGATTGTTGATATTCAATAACAATAGAACAAAAAGTTCAGTTTAGAGACTCAGCTGGTCTTGACAACAATTTCCTAGTCTACCTTACCCCAAGACCAAGACAAGACCAAGACCAAGAGTCCAAATGAGGTCAAGACCAAGATCTTGTTTATAGTTTATTGACTCGAGACTGTTTTCAAGATCGAGACCAGGCTGGAGTACTACAACAGTACTATTAGTTACATTTCAAATTTGTATTTACATTTTTATTTATACATTAAGTTACTTCTTTATTATGTTATTTATTTTCCATATTATCGGGTTCGATGCTTCATATTTTACAAGATTCCAGGACAAATAAGGAGGGAAAACTGTATAACAAGGGGAGCAAGGGGTAAATGGAAAACAGCTGTTTAATTTACAGGTAGTCAGTTTGGCTATAGCCCAGACCCAGAGTAGGAGGTCAAGTGTGGAAGATCGAGATGGGGTAAAACAAGGCCATCCTGTCAGTTAGAAGTATGTGCCAGAAGGGTACAGACATATGCTTGGATTTTGAGAGGCATGGTGATTTAAGCATTCTGTAGTGAGTTTGTATGCTTCATATATAAAATTCAACCTTTATTCAAAGCCAACAGCAGATGGTAACCTGATTTGTACTTACTACAAAAAAAAAATCCACACATTGGAAAACTGTTTTCAGCTAGTGAATCCAATTTTTGTCTGCTGATGTTCTACCTGATATAAAACAGTTTGTCTTAACTACATCTCTCTCTACAATTACAATTATTAAAATTTGACAATACAACCTTTTATTTAAATAAATTTAGTCTGAGTAAAAAATATTTCATCAAGGAAGAATTATTTTAAACAAAACCACGAGCCACAGTTAATGGTACCTCTGCATTTAATATTTTGCAGAACTTGCCTCTTTTAATAGCATAGCACTTGGTCTTCTCCTATAACATCTTAAGGCTGGAGAATAGATAACAGAACATTTGAGACAATTACACTTTACGGAATCTCTCCAGATTGTCCAGAGTCCAAGGTAATCTCTTGTCCATTTCCCTCTTTATCTCACCCTACAGGGTTTCTGTGGGGTTTAAACCAGGGAACTGAGATGGCCATGACAGAAGGCTTATTTTGTCTTCAGTAAACCATTTTTGTACTGATCTGGACATATATTTTGGATCATTACCATGCTGGAAGATCCAATGATGACCCATTTTTAGTTTCTTTACAGAGGCAGACACAGTTTGAGTGAAAATGTCCTGGATTTTGATGGAGTTCATGATGCCATGTACCCTACTGTGCTTCCCAAGGTCATTGATGGGAAACATCACAGACCCTCCACAATACTTAAGGGTACTTCAACTTTAAACTAAAATATAAATGGAAAAATGCTTTAGTTACATTTTGTTTTTAAGAATTTATAGGGGAGGTCATTTCTCTAGGCCAATAACTGTTGCACCTGTTTTTAAAAAAAAAACTTTTTTTTTATTGCCGAGTTTACTTCAATTAAATGTATTTTTCTAATTTTCTTCATTTTTACTTTAAAGTAATTTCACCAAAAAGTGAATTTCTTATAACCCTATTGAGTCATCTGTACCAGGGGTGCCAATAATTGTGAAGCGGACTGTAGATTATTACTGAACAACCAAGGATTAGATGTAGGTGCAGGTGTGTCTTCAGTTAGCTACAGCAATACAAAACCTCAAATCAAAAAAGTTGGGACAGTATGGGAAATGCTAAATAAAAAATATATGCAGTGTTCCTTAAATTTCCTTTGACTTTTATGTCATTGTAGACAGTATGATCCCAAGGCATTTCAGGTTTTTTTCTTGTCAACATCACTTCATTTGTTAATAAACTTCCATTCCTGCATTTCAGGCCTGCAACACATTTGTGACAGAGACGATTTAGGGCAAGTAATGAAGAAAAAAAGAAAAAAAAATAACTAAATAACAAACAGGTGATGTCAACAGATGATTATAATCCTGATTTGGTACAAAAGCAGTATTCACGAAAGGCTGTCTTTTTGAGGAGTAAAGATGGGCAGAAGATGTTAAAACTCCTTTGCAGCTCACAGTATGCCCATCTTTGTGTTTGCTGAAATTGCTTGAACTGATTTTGAATTTGAATGATGTACAGAAAGCATCACTGCAGATAATAAAGCTTATTTAAGAATACTTGCATCTAATAATTTGGCAATGTTATTAGTTGTCAAATCAAGTAGCTCTTTAAATAGATACATAGATACATTACTTTTACATGGTTTCTATTGTTACTCAGTCCTGTTACTTTTTATATTGGTTACCTCAGTTTTCAGCACAGAAAGACATGACATCCATACTAATAACATAACAAATAACATCTAAACATTATTTTGGCAACAGGATAGTAAGATGAGACTGACATTCTCAGTCATAGTTACAATATGATCAAATACACAAAACAAAATAAGAGAACATTTTTGGTCTTCCCATGCTCTTCAGAAGATCCAGATGATACAACTTCCTCCTGAACATGTGACTTGTGGTATGTTCCCTCATTTTCAGAAATGGGAATATGTTAGGGTAACCGGACTAAAATATGTATTTTAAAGTAAAGTATTATGGATTTCTTATGACAAAAAGGCCTAGTTTGGATGTGAAGTGACACAACACTGCAAAAAAACATTTTTGAAGGATTTTAATTCTTATATTTCATTGTAAAGTGTAATAGTAGAGGCCAGAGACAGCTAACAAATGCAATTTTCAGTGTTCTATGTAGATTTTAATTATGTTTAAATTATATACCTTACATTTAAAGGAATAAAGGAACCTGCTGGATTATATGCAACAGAACGCAAAGTGCATTGGTCTGACAATGTTGATCGCATAGCTAAAACAATCAGTTGAAGTATAAGTGTAGAATAGGAGTTTAAGGCTTTATTTTCTAAATGCACTAGTGTGGGGGAGTTCTTAAAGTGTAGTCCCCTTAAATCAGCTGCACACATGCACCTATGTTGGATTGTCAGTCGGACCAAGTGTTTCTACAGTAACCTGGAGAAAACTGAAGAAAGGCACTGAGTGCTCTCCATTATTCTTCCAGCATGTGTCACTTATCTGTATAGGCAGGAGTTCTAAGCATTTTATTTCAGTGGCTCAGTAATTAAGACTCTGGGTAACCAATTGGAATTTGAAAGTAAAATTAAGGCTCTGGCAAGCTGTTGCTTTGAAGCTGCATGCAGTTTTTACTTTGGTAATGCATGGTAGCTTGCAGTATAGTTAATTATGTCTTTGACAGTTTCTATATGATGTAACTGAGCTTAATGTTGTTAAGTAACTTGTACTTTATATAACTCAGATTTTAAAGTAGTCTGCCTAGCACAACTTATAATTATGCACAACAACACTATTGTGTTTTTTTAAAATCCATTAACAGCTTATAAAGAGCTATTTTAATACTCTGCCTTCAATAAAATTTACTACTGGTAATGTTGAGCTGTATGATTCACTCCGAATACACAACTAATTAAAAGGCAGCCAATCAAGCGGGTCCCTGTTACTGGAAAAAATATGACATTTTCAGGACAGATATGTGATCTCCAGCTAGTTTAAATTTATAGACAGGCTTTGCCTATTCAGCCGTGGAGTAATGATGGCTGATAAGGAAAAGAAAATAAGAAAGCAACTTTACAGCCTTTACTAATCGGATTTATAGAAATAACCCAGACATTCTAAATACCTTCCACCCTATCTAAATACAGCAATATGGGTAATGCGGCAGATTAACCAGTTCTTAGTAAAGACGTCTGCTGCACTAGGCCAGGAGGAGGCCCTTCCTTGTGAATAGCTACTGACAAAGAGAAGAGCTGTGTCTGAGAATGGGTCATTAAAATGATGACTTGTGTGCGGATTTGGGTAATCCCTTTATAACAAGCTAAAGGTACAAACTTAGAAGACCTACTGTAAACCTTTTTACCTTGTGAGAGGTGTCAAGTAGGGCACATGTCAATAAAGGAAATGTACCTGGAGGGCAGTACCTGGAGTACTGCATTCTAGGAACTGGTTACGAGGGACCTGATTTTCAGGATGTGATGTTATCTGGTTTAACAAATTAGTAACGTTGTTTTTGTGTTAGTGGAAGAGCTTAAGTGTAATTGTCTTATTGTGAAGTCAGTTCCTAGAATTCAGGATCCTCTGCCTGTGATATTCATTCCAATGACTCTAAATGATGTTAAGGATATACAGTGGGGCAAAAAAGTATTTAGTCAGCCACTGATTGTGCAAGTTCTCCTACTTAGAAAGATGAGAGAGGTCTGTAATTCATTACAGTTACACTTCAACTATGAGAGACAAAATGAGAAAAGAAAATCCAGGAAATCACATTGTAGGTTTTTTAAAGAATTTAATTGTAAATCATGGTGGAAAATAAGTATTTGGTCAATAAATTTGGTTCAATTCAATACTTTGTAACATAACCTCTGTTGGCAATGACAGAGGTCAAACGTTTCCTGTAAGTCTTCACCAGGTTGGCACACACTGTAGCTGGTATTTTGGCCCATTCCTCCATACAGATCTCTTCTAGACCAGTGATGTTTTGGGGCAACATTGACTTTCAACTCCCTCCACACATTTTCTATGGGGTTGAGGTCTGGAGACCGGCTAGGCCACTCCAGGACCTTGAAATGCTTTTTACGGAGCCATTCCTTCGTTGCCCGAGCGGTGCGTTTGGGATCATTGTCATGCTGGAAGACCCAGCCACGATCCATCGTCAATGCTCTCACTGAAGTTTTGGCTTAAAATCTCACAATACATGGCCCCATTCATTCTTCCCTTAACATGGAGAAGTCGTCCTGTCCCCTTTGCAGAAAAACAGCCCCAAAGCATGATGTTTCCACCCCCATGCTTCACAGTAGGTATGGTGTTCTTGGGATGCAACTCAGCATCCTTTTTCCTCCAGTTGAGTTTTTACCAAAAAGTTCTGTTTTGGTTTCATCTGACCACATTATATTCTCCCAATCCTCTTCTGGATCATCCATATGCTCTCTGACAAACTTCAGACGGGCCTGGACATGTACTGGCTTAAGCAGGGGGCATGCCTGGCACTGCAGGGTCTGAGTCCCTCTCAGCGTAGTGTGTTACTGATGGTAGCCTTTGTTACTTTGGTCCCAGCTCTCTGCAGGTCATTCATCAGGTCCCTCCACGTAGTTCTGGGATTTTTGCTGACCGTTCTCATGATCATTTTGACCCCACAGGATGAGATCTTGCATGGAGGCCCAGATCAAGGGAGATTATAAATGGTCGTGTATGTCTTACAATTGCTCCCACAGTTGATTTATTCATACCAACCTGCTTTCCTATTGTATATTCACTCTTCACAGCCTGGTGCAGGTCTACAATTTTCTTCCTGGTGTTCTTCAACAGCTCTTTGGTCTTGGCCATGGTTGATTTTGGAGTCTGACTGTTTGACGCTATGGACAGGTGTCTTTTATACAGATAACAAGGTCAAACAGGTGCCATTAATAACAGGTAACGAGTGGAGGACAGGAGAGCTTCTTAAATAAGAAGTTACAGGTCTGTGAGTGCTAGAAATCCTACTTGTTTGTTTTCCACCATGATTTACAATTAAATTCTTTAAAAATCCTACAATGTGATTTCCTGGATTTTCTTTTCTCATTTTGTCTCTCATAGTTGAAGTCTACCTGTGATGAAAATTACAGACCTCTCTCATCTTTCTAAGTAGGAGAACTTGCACAATCAGTGGCTGACTAAATTTTTTTTTTCCACACTGTAACTATAGCTACAGATAGTTTTCGATGCGAAGAGAGGAAGCCAAAGTAAATATTATACTGAAGTTGTAAAAATGCTATTCTGCCATCAAAAATGTACTTCTGCAGTTTGTGCAGTTGTACAGAATAATTATTTGTGCCTCACAAATGCAGTGGCCCTGATTTGATCCTTCACATATGTGAAGGTGGATTGGCTACTGTAAATCAGCTCTGAATTGACTCTAGAAGTGAGTGTTCATATCAGTTAACACTAGTGTTCCTTGAACAACAACAATCATTCAAGAGATTAAAATTTAGGAGTGATTTTGTGAATATAACTGTGCTAAACCTGTTGTTCAGAAATAGCTATACACCCACAGTAACTGACAGCAGGCTTATTTATCTTAGATAAATGTGAAGAGGTTTTATCTCTAGCAGTGTCTAGAAGTTTACTGAGACAAGTTTGGGAATAAAACACTGAATAAAAGCATTTAAGAAAATCCATGGTTAATGAATATAGTAGTATTTTAATTGTGTAATAGATGACACAGCAAAGTGCAGAAAAGATACTTTTAATATGGTGTCTGATTATTCTGGTTAATGTAAGAGGTAAGATAGTTTAATTTAGATTAATGTAACTACCGATAGAAAAAATATCTTTACATGTGTTAGCCTCTAACATAGATTTCATATCTTACTCAGGTTCAGCCAGATAAAACTCCATTAACGCTTGAAGAGAATGAGAGCCAGGAGCGGGAGGACTGTTTAGGGGTGTCATATGTATGATATCTGTATCGGACTGGAGTGTGGACAGAAGCTTGATGGAAAAATAAATATATAAAAAAACAAAAACCTATATTCTCTCTTAGTTTTGTATTCATTTAAATAGTTTATTAAGAGATTATACATTTTTTAAACATGAAGCCGAGGGGTGGTGTACAATATGAATTGATGAAAGTTGTGATAGTAAAATCTAAAACTACTTTCACTCCTGCATATAACCAGTGTTGGGGGTAACACTGTGATTACTTTTTATTGTAACACATTACAGTTACATATTTTGTAATCACATTACAGTTACTAACATAAAAACAACGTTACTTCCATTACTCACTGGTTTTGTATAAAAACACTATTTTTATTTTAACTTCTTGTTTTCTGTTTAATTTCTGTATGAACTAACGTCTGCACAGCACAGTAAGACTGCACAGCTTATCATGTGACTGGGAATGTGACAAGCAAATCTATCGAATCCCAGACGGTTCCTTTCATTCATTTAACAAGTTTAGCACTATTTTGAACTGTATGTGTGGACGTATATCACTCAACTATTAAATGAAAGTGTACTCAGTCTTATCATTTCCATAGTTTAAGATTATGTGTGCTACAAAAGATTAAATGTGAAAACATCACATAGTTACACCTGTATTAAACGTTTTACTGAACATTGTAGTGTTCTGCCACAAATACTAAAAAGATCGTGTGTGTGGTATAAAAAGAATCGTAGATGGTAGCTATATAAAATGATCAATATTGAGTATTAAAACTTTTCTGAAACTCTCTTTTCTGAAATTACTCTCTAGAAACACCCCTGGTTTGTACTATACTAGCTGTTCTATCTGTGTTAGTTATACCATGCTGTTACACCTACGTACCCAGAATCATTACCTGTTATGGTTCTAAAGAACCAACTATACTTGACTGAAGCCCAAAATGCAGAAACCACAGACGGGAAACAAGAACTAAGAGTTGGCAGAGCGCTGGTCAGCGCCAGAGGCCTTGAGGAGGGCTGTTCTGACAACCTTACATTTACATTTACATTTACAGCATTTAGCAGACGCCCTTATCCAGAGCGACTTACAATTGGTACAGTCTTACATTCCAAGCAATTGTGGGTTAAGGGCCTTGCTCAAGGACCCTTCTGGTCCAGAGTCCAGTACCTTAACCGCTAGGCTACCACAGTCCTACATGCCTTATGACAGTGGTATAAGTGGTGCTGCACTGACAGGATGGCCAGTTCGGCCTCATGCTTGAATATGAGAGGCGGGACATACCCAAGGGGGGCCTTGAAAAGGGAAAGACCCTTGCCGAAGTTAGTAAGGGAGTTATGTGTGTATTCTGCCCAAGCTAGATGGGAGCTCCATTTAGATGGATCCTTGGCAGACAGGCAGCGCAGAGTGGCCTCTACCTCCTGGTTGGCTCATTCAATATACCCATTAGATTGGGGGTGTAATCCTGAAGTGATGCTGATGGTGGCTCAAATGTCCTTGCAAAAGGCTCTCCATATTTCTGAGATAAATTGGGGCCCCCGGTCCAAGATGATATCCGATGGTATTCCGTGGACATAGAAAACTTGGTTAAACAGAATATTGACTGTTTCCAGGGGGGCTTGGGTAAAGCCAACAGGCAGACAGCCTTAGAGTATCTATCAATCACAGTTAAAATCACGGTCTTACCATGGGGAGCCCCGTGACGAAGTCCACCACGATGTGGGACCAAGAGCGGCCCGGAATGGGGTGAGGTCTCAGGAGTTCAATGGAAGGAAGGTGAGAAAGCTTACTCCTGGGACAGGTGGAGCAAGCGGCCACATAATCCCTGACATCATTGTCAAAAGTACCTCTGAAGCAGAGAGGTGGTGTGGTGATTCCCCAGGTGGCAGGTGAACTTGAAGCCATGGGCTCACTGGAGGACTCAGGACCTGACTGCAGAGAATGTAGAGGCAGTTGGATGGTCCTCCCCCGGGGTCGTCGGGTTCGACTCGATGCACCTCTTTACCCTTCAGTTGGATGTCCCAGGAAAGTCGGCCGGAAGAGAGGATGGTGTCATCCAAGTCAGAGGTTCTTTTGGTGGAATGTAGGTGGGAGAGCACGTCAGGCTTAACTTTTCGGGAGCCTGTTCTGTAGGTGAGCATGATATCAAAGCAAGAGAAGAAGAGGGCCCACTTTGCCTGATGTGAGTTAAGGGGCCTCGCCGACTGGATGTGTGCCAGGTTCCTGTGGTCAGTCCAGATGACGAACGGTAGCTTTGAACCTTCCAACCAGTGTCTCCATTCTTCTAGTGCCAGCTTGACCGCTAGCAACTACCTATTGCTGACATCATAGTTGGCCTCAGCTGGGGTGAGCCGACAAGCAAAGAAGGTGCAGGGGTGCAGTCTGTTATCTGGTCCTATGCGCTGGGAGAGGACAGCCCCCACTACAGAGTCGGATGCATCAACCTCCATGATGAACTGTTTACAGGGGTGGGGACTGGGGCTGATGTGAATAGGGTTTTCAAATATTCAAAAGCCTTGCCTGCTTCAGGTGTCCAGTGAAAAGGAGACTTGGTGGTGGTGAGCTGGGTGAGGGGTGCTGCCACCTTGCTGTAGTCCCGGATAAAACGGTGATAGAAGTTGGTGAACTCCAGAAAATGCTGCAATTCCTTCCGCCCCTGGGGGAATGGGCCACTCTGCCACTGCCTTAATTTTGGCTGGGTCCACCTTAATGCACCTTCTCTGAAAAATAAAGGCCAGGAAGGCAATGGTGTCGATGCTGAAGTCTCATTTCTTGGCCTTGTTTGAATAGGCAATTCTCCAGGAACCGGGTGAGGACTAGCCGGATGTGCCTGACATGTTCCTCCTAGGATTTTTAGAAAATGAGGATATTGTGCAAGTACACAAAGGCAAAGCGATTGAGATAATCTCATTGATGAGTGCCTAGAAAACTGCTGGGGCATTAGTGAGCCTGAAGGGCAAGACCCAGTAAAGTTGGGTGGCCAAGTGGAGTGTTGAAGGTTTTCCATTCATCACCTCAAAGTTGCCAAGAGGAGTGTTGAAGGTTTTCCATTCATCGCCTTCCTTAATGCACACAATATAGTATGCATTGCGTCAATCCAACTTGAAAAACACTGTGGCTTCTTGCAGGAGATCAAACACCAAGGAGATGAGTGGAAGTGGATATTTATTCCACTTGGTAATCTGGTTGAGGCCCTGATACACGGTCAGTCAATACACGGTCGGAGCGTGCCATGCTTCTTGGCCACAAAGAAGAATCCAGCCCCCAATAGAGTCGAGGAGGGTCAAATGAGCCTGGCAGCCAGGCAGTCTATTATGTGTTCCTTCATGGCGTCCCGTTCTTAGCGGGACAGGTTATACAGCTGGCTGGTGGGCAAGGACATGCCCAGGAGAAGATCAATAACACAATTGTAAGGCCAATGGGGAGACAGTCTCCATCCTTGCTAAACACCTCATGAAGGTCGTGGTAGTCTTGGGGTTTGTTGGTCAGGCCCACCAGCTCATTGGGCCGAGAAGTGCGAGGCAAGATCTTGGATGTCGCACAGTGGAGAGGAGGCAACTCTAGTGGCAATGATCGCTCCAACTGGACACCTTCCCCTGCCTCTAATCGACGGAGGGGTTGTGATCAGATAGCCACGGGTAACCGAAGACCAGGGGAATCTTGGATGAATTGATGACCACGAAGGATAGGCTCTCTGTGGTTGCCCAAAAGAACCAGGGTTATGGGTGAAGTCCGATGGGTGACCTGAGCAAGTAACTGGCCATTAAGTGCATAGGCTTGGCAAGGGATTTCCAGAGTCTCCAGGTGGCTTCCAAGCTTGGATACAAGGTCATGGCCACTCCAGGGTCAATAAGAGTCTCGACAGGAAGGGAACCCTCAGGGAGGCACAGGACTGTGGGCAACAGGAGTAGGGATTGTCTGGGTTGTGGACATTCAGTGATTGAGCTCACCAGGGCCCCCACATTCACTGGTGAGCAACCCCTTTTGGGTGGATCAGGCAAGAGTGGATGAAATGTCCAGGTTTGGTATAGGCAAAGGCCCCCTTCCTAACACCTGGTCCGCTCCATGGGAGTGAGACTGGTTTGCCCCAGCTGCAAAGGTTCAGGCTCTCCCGGTGAACAGGGAACTGATACCCATTGTGGGGAGGACTCAGGTACCGTGGGTCTGGAGCAATCGGACAGGATTGTCTGGCCCTTTCCAACCGGCGTTTATGGAGGCATCGGTCCAGATGAATGGCCATGTCTACCAAAGCCTGGAGGTCAGAAGGCTCATCACGTGCCACCAGCTTGTCCTTCAGGCACTCAGACAGACCCTTGCAGAACATCCCACGCAAAACGGGATCATTCCACCCGGAGTCTGCTGCCAATGACCAGAATTCAACGGCGTAGTCAGAGACATAACGAGAATTCTAGCAAAGGCTAAGGAGGCGATTCGACACCACCTCCCCATGGCTAGGGTGATTGAACACTGCCCTGAACCAGTGGAAGTCAACATACAAGACCCCATCAAATGAGACCTGGGACTGGGCAGCCTTAGCCCACATCAAGGCCTTGCCCCAGAGGATCGAAGGCAAAGGCCAAAGGCCGCTGTTGGAAAACCAGACCAGACTGGAACAAGAAACCTCGGCACTTGCTGAGTTCGTCATGGTAGGACTCTGGATGGGTTTTGGGGACCCGTGACCTGAAGCGTAGGGTTGTGGGTGGTTTGGTCAAAGGGTGACTGTCCAGACGGAGGATTCAGAGAGGGTGTGGAGCCCTGGGTGCCATCGGAGACTTGAGAAGTCTGGCTCAAGGAATTCGGGTAAAAGTATACAAAACGGGAGTGAGTGAGAAGTAAAGTTCCGGGGCGAAAGTGCATATACAGAAAAGAAAATGAAGAGAGCCCAGAGCGAACCCTGACAATTACCCACTATCGATCACCATGTTTTCTTGTTGATGGTCTTGAATAATGTTCAGTTATTCTCATGAAATCAAGTTTGGTTTCATGTGTTATGGTGTGCTAGGTCAACGTGACCACAAGTATTCTAATAAAACTTACAAAAGCAAACCAACCTTTGCGAATTAAAGGGACTCGAATTCCAATACAAGGCTTCCCAATTTATTTAATTTAAGCCTAAGTATAGGGACTGAGGTAGCCTAGCGGGTAAGGTACTGGACTATGGACCAGAAGGTCCAGAGTTCAAATCCCACCTCTGCCAAGCTGCCACTGTTGGGTCCTTGAGCAAGGCCCTTAAACTACAGTTGCTTGAATTGTAATACTGTATCAATTGTAAGTCGCTCTGGATAAGGGCGTCTGCTAAATGCTGTAAATGTAAATGTAAATGTAAAGGCTAGTGAAATTAATTTTTGATGTTTAATGTTTCTACTACTGCTATATTTTGTCCCTAAATAAACTATGGAAAGAATTTTTTTTAATCATTTTTGTACTATTCAGATTTGTTTGTAGGTTTGATTCCAGTATATTTGTACGTGTTTTTGATTATAACTTAAAAATAAAGTAATGAGATTACATTTTCCAAGAAGTAATGAGTAATGTAAGCCCATTATAATTTTAGGTAAGTAATGAGTAATCAGTAATGGATTAAATTTTTTGAGTAACTACCCCAACACCGCGTATAACAAGGAAGGCTATAACCAAGGGAACAAACTTGCATCATTCACACAGTTGCATTTTTCACATATACATTTTTGCTACAGATGGGAGGGGAATCCATTTTTGCATTAGTAATGTTATTAGCATTCTGTCTCTTTTGCTAAATAAACATGAAACTGTTTCCTAGGTAACAAGAATTTAGGTTAGAATAACATTTACATTTACAGCATTTAGCAGACGCCCTTATCCAGAGCGACTTACAATTAAAAGTCTTACAATCCAAGCAATTGTGGGTTAAGGGACTTGCTCAAGGACCCAACAGTGACAGATTGGCAGAGGTGGGATTTGATCCCTGGACCTTCTGGTTCATAGTCCAGTACCTTACCCGCTAGGCTACCACAGTCAACATTTTATTGCTTGTAATTTTTGGTTCCTGGGATGTTACATATGTTAAATATTCACTGATATGCTAAGAATGAGTTTATATAACATTTACCTATTGTTCATACAATGTTTCATCATCATTTTATGTTAGTAATGTTAGCATGAATGTTTTCATAACACTAGTAATCTAATGGGGAAAGTTGTGTGGTCAACAGTTTCACATCACATTTTCAGAAACATGCCTTAGCTAAGATTTATTGGAGTAAAAACCCAGTACAGCCTGCTGTGGAGTTTTGATCTTGATATTCTCTGCAGTGCCCCTCTTTTCTGCTTAAAAAAGATTTTAAAATGTTTATGCTGTTATGTGACCATTTTAGGCCTTCAGAGGAGACCTAAGATACTTATGAGCTAACAATTATATCGTTATTACCGTATTTTTCTGACCATAAAGCGCACCGGATTATAAGACGCAATATCAACGATCGGCTGCTAACTGGTATATTTTCATACATAACGCGCACGGGTTATAAGGCGCATGAAATGAAACAAAACTCTTAAGTTCCGTCGGAAACTCAGTTTGATCTTCTTTACCTGTCGCAGGGCGTCTTCTTGCTTCCTCCACTTCCGTATCATTGATTCGTTAATGTTGAATTCTCTCGCAGCTGCTCTATGTCCATGTTGTACTGCGTGACCGATAGCGTTGTGTTTGAAATCCGCTTCGAAAATGAATGAATAAATGCACATACCCTAATGCTGAAGCACATACCGTATTATTCCGCGATGATGCGCACTACGGTGGCCGTAAGCTTCGTAACTTACCAAGGCCGTGCTAAAACATTTTGACAGATTTATGAGCACCTTGTACCATCTACAATCGGTTCTTGGTCAGGAAGCACAAAAAGAATTAATTCATACATTAGACGCACCGCATTGTAAGACATAACATAAGTGCGCCTTATGGTCCGAAAAATACGATATATTGAGTTTTTAATTAACCTATATTGAGCGATTATATTAATTTTCATTACAAAGAATCAAATTACTTTTTGTTGTATTTAATTTCTGCTTGTGTTAGAATGGGTTTGTTGTTAAGTTTTACCTTTGAGAAAATGTAAGTTTATCCAGTTAGGAATTTACTTTCGAGGAATGATGGATGATAAAGCCAAGTTAGTGCTGTGATTGGTTAGGAGTTCAGGGATTTGAAAGAAGGTGTTATATGTCAGTTTAAGCTTCAACATAATTAGAGGAATAACATTATTTATCCATTGAATTAGCTAATCAGGCTTTGAGTGATAATGGTCTAGACTGCCTTTGGACTTTGAAGATCTACATGTGTCATAGAAAGACTACAGTATGATTTGACTGGTGTTAAACTCAACAGAGAAAGCACTTCTAAAGGAGGTCTAAATTTGAAGAGACTATTAATCAATTCACAATGAAAGATCTAAGGATGGGGACACAATTTTAGGTAATCATTCACATCATCATTATCAATGCTGATTTACTTAAGGTTTAGGCTCCATATATAGGAATAGTGCACAGGAATGTTTATGCATATTGATGCTGATCAAAGCAGAATGTGCAGAATGGAGTTGTTTTGTACAGGAGCTTTCTGATTTACTATGGGGATACAGTATGTTCCGACAAATCCATCATAAGTTAAATGTATCATGAAATGAGCAGTTTAAAAATGTTAGGCATAGCGGTCTATACTGTATCATAGCTGAGCCTAGAATAAGTAATGATAAGTTATAAGTTAATGTTTAAAACACTTAGATTAACCTACAGTTGGCCAAAATCATTAAACAAAGCTTATTTTATAATAAAGGGTTGAAAAACCTCATACAATTTAGTGAGTAATGGATTTAAAGTGAAAAGTAAGAGCAAAACACTTACTCTATTGGTGAACTCAGCCATAGCTGGTAATGTAACTGCAGCCTGTATTTCTTTTCGGTTTCCTTTTGGTTGGCTCTTATGAAAGAACCTTTTTAGGACCCATGGAGACTTATTTGCACTAAGAATACAGTACTGTAGATGTAAAAATAAAGAAAAACACAATAAACACAGCAGACATCTTCATTGAGCAAGAACTTTTGTGAACCTGAATCACTATGTACTGAATCGTTAATCATGAATACAAGTTTAAGCAAATGCCCCAGGTGAACGATGGAAACCGAGATATATTTAGCTAGTCAAAATGAATCTGACAAGTTCTGAGGTAGTCGAGAACCGAGGTACCACTGTACAATGAAGTTCTTTTGATAATTTTTAATTGATAATTTGGATGTTTTAATATTCTAAGTGAAAGAGTGATTGATTTTTGTTTGTAATTTGATGGCTTTCTATTGTTTCTATTGTTGGTGCTGGAATAGCGAGGGCTGACACATTTGTGCTGTGTGTGATTATTTTGAATCTTACTGTTTTGAAGTTCTAGATATTAATGATATTTGCACTGATCCTGTTCATTTACAATAGAAAAAAGAATACTAGTTATTATTAATATGCATTGACTATTTTAAGTTTGTGTCCCACAAACACATGATTATTTAATTAATAATGAATTAATTAATTTTAGCATTAGTGTCAAAAACTTAAGGCCTAGCCCGAACAGTCAGAGTTCGCCACTGTCATATATTGGGAAATAGGAAATCACATTATCTGACAGGAAAATTCTGGAAAGTGTGTATTCTGTACCTTGCTTTCATGAGCAAGATGGTTACGCAACACAACCTCTTTTACTTAGCCACAGGCCAAATCAAGCTGTAGAGGGCTTACTGTGAGTGTCTGATTATTCGTAATATGCTGCTAGCTAAAAAGACCTGAGAGGTCCAGACATGAGAGGTGCGTATTTTCACATTTACAATTAGTGACAAGTATCATTTGAATATTGATTTGTATGATTTTTTAGTGATACCTCAAAAGGCAGAATCATGTCATAAAAAGTCATGGTCTGCTTGCCTTACTGCTGTAGTACATGAGTGAAGGTGACTCCATAAAACTGTGGGCACAATGCCCACACATGCGATCGGAGTTCCCTCTTTGAAACAAAGCCAAAATGTCAAGCCTAATGGAGTGGTGAGATATCCCCATGCTTTGTACCCTCTATCTTAGTTGAGTCCTAAGTGCAAATGAGGACGTGTGTCCTCATTCAGGACAAGCAAACTCTGATGATAAGGACATATCAGCTCACCATGTTACTTGACCTTAAGTGGGGTACCTGTTGTCTTGCTTGCTAGCATGTATTTATCTATGTTTGTGTGTATAAATGCACCATTCTTTTTATTTTCTAAGCTGATGCTAAGATTTCAATACACCTGGACTGTGCATACAGTTTAGTAGTTTTTGCTGTCATGTTACATTATATTTGGCAGGGTCTCTGTGTATGTTGACACAGGCTGAATTTTTAAGAGCAAACCTAGTAGAGAGGTTTAAACATTAAGCAATATGTGTACACAATGCCTCACATAAGAGGTCATCAAATCTGTACACAACATGTTCCAAGTGTACAGTGCAAACATGAAAACAGCCCTATTAGATATATGTTGATTAATTAGTCTAAATGTCAGAGCATGTCAGTGGATATTCTTGAGCATCTATCTGACATGGAAAAAAGGCTATGTACAGACACAGAATAGAGATCTGTTTGTCCAGTTAAAGCAAAGTCCATTAACGCTTTTGCTATCTGTGGTGAAATGTGGCTTCACGGAGCAAATTGGGATAATGAACCCACCTGGGTTGATACAAAACATGACACAATACACGAGCGTGCACAACAGATAACCTCATACCTTCAATCATTAACCCCTGTTCACCCAGTTTCTGGCAATGTGCAACACGTATGGCTTCCTGAGCCAAACACAATAAGCACATTAGCAAGAGGTAAAATGAGGTTCAATGGGGTTGTCATCAATTCCGTCACACGATTTATATATGAATCTATGGTTTTGAATGATTGTTATGCTGAAAGGGTGATTTCCTTCTCCAAAATGCTGCCACAAACTTGTTAATGTATGTTGTAACATTAAGAGTTATCTGCAGCAGAGTTAAGGGACTCAGCTCAAATGATGAAGAACAGCCCCAAACTGTATTTCCTCCTCCAACTGACTTTACAGTTGGCACTTTGGCAGCTATTGCATTATCTACATTTACATTTACATTTACAGCATTTAGCAGACGCCCTTATCCAGAGCGACTTACAATTGATACAAGCAATTGTGGGTTAAGGGCCTTGCTCAAGGACCCAACCGTGGCAGTTTCGGCAGAGGTGGGGTTTGAACCCTGGACCTTCTGGTCCAGAGTCCAGTACCTTAACCGCTAGGCTACCACAGGGCATACATTAAACTACATTACATACATTAAACTCAGATTCATCAGGCATGGTGAATAAGCAGCAGCATCCTTTTTGGCAGATGTACTCTCTGGACAGGGCACCAGTCCATCATGGGGTTCCATAAATGCACCACCCAACCTTCACATTGCAGCCCCATCTGGAATTTGAACTCAGGACTTACAGGAACTGCTATTTCCACCAGCTGGCTCTACATGCTGAGCCACTGGAGCTGCTGCCAAAAAAAGAGGCATTGTGGAACTTGTTAGTGAATGGTGCAAGCAAGGACAGAGAATTGTTATGACCCATAAGCTTCAGTACACCATTCGGTGAACGTACGTGGTCTCTTGCTCCATGGCAGAGCTGTTGATGCTCCTAGATGTTTCCACAACACAATAACAGCACCTACAGTTAACCGAGGCAGCCCTAGTCACTGAGTTTCACTGAGCTCAACATTAGGACTTATTTTACAGCAGATTTATGTCTAAGACGATTACCAGCCATATGTTTGATTTTATGCATCTCTTCTACTTCCATAGGAAACAGACGAAGTATCCATATACTTTTGTCCCATGCTGTTGGTTGTGTTATTTTTACCTCACTAAAATTCACAGAGGCAGCACAGTGGGGCAGTGGGGCTCTGTCTCCTCACAGCTGCAGAGACCTGGCACCGGATTCACAAAAGTGTCCTATGAAAGTAAATATTCTCATTTGTGTGTTTTTTCTTAACTTCATTTTAAAGAAAAAGTTATGAAACATTTTTATTCTTCATATAACTTTTTAAGAACAATCTTTTTTTCCTTCGCAGTTTTCTTAAGAACAATTCTAAGAACAAGCAGTATTCTTGAAAACATTATGTTCTTAAATGTTTCTTAACCTTATGATAGGCCCACATTGTAGTCTTCCATTGTAAGAGTTGACAAGTTAAGCATCTAATTTCATTTAAACAGTTTAGTTATTAGAAATAAGGCCTACTTACTTTCAATTCAAAAGTTAAAAGCCTTTCGACATTTGACTGAAGGTTAAAATACAAAAGGTTTCTACATGAAGAAAGTAGATGCCAAAGCTGTTGCTTTCATCTTTGTTTTAGATGGAAGTTTTGTGGGTTTTGGAGAGAGATGAAAATCTGTGAAGACCTCTCAAAGACAGGGCAGATCCTCTCACCCTACCTGATCATGTATTGTGCGACAATACAGACTTCCCAGGGCTTGCAAAATACAACATAGCCTACATGCAAAACATGCAAGATTTTTTAAATGAAAAGCTTAAGAGACTAATTAAGATTTTCTTAACATAACATTTGAGAATGTCTTAGGCTTTTTTGATCATTGCATTTAAGAACATTCTTTTGTTTGGGGTGGCATGGTGTCTTGGTGGCACTTGGTAGCACTGTTGCCTCACAGCAAGAAGGTCCTGGGTTTGATCCCCAGGTGAAGCAGTCTTGGTCCTTTTTGTGTGGAGTCTGCAGGGACTGTGGTAGCCCAGTGGGTAAGGTACTGGACTCTGGACCAGGGTTCAAATCCCACCTCTGCCAAGCTGCCACTGTTGGGTCCTTGAGCAAGACCCTTAACCCACAATTGCTCAAATTCTAAGACTGTACCAATTGTAAGTCGCTTTGGATAAGGGCGTCTGCTAAATGCTGTAAATGTAAATGTCCTCCATGTCTGTGTGGGTTTACTCTGGGTACTCTGGTTTCCTCCCACAGTTCAAAGGCATGTATTAGGTTAACTGGTTACATGAAATTGGTCAAATCTGAGTGTTACATTGTGCTGAATCTGGCCACTGCGTTTGAGTCCCTTTCCTGCTGCTGTCTGTATGGAGTGCACATGTTCCACCTGAGTCTTTGTGGGTTCCCCCAGATTAGGCTACTAGGTTTCCTTCAACATTCCAAAGACACACTGCCACTGTTTTGTCCTTGAGCAAGAGCAACCCACAATTGCTTGAATTGTAAGATTGTATCAGTTGTTCTGGATAAGGGTGTCTGCTAAATATCATACATCTAAAAAAAAGAAATTATTAAAAAAAGTAAAAAAAATGGCCCACCACTGTGTTTACCAGCAGACGACACCCTTTAAATAATTGTTATTTTTCAGCTTGAAATTTGCTGACTTTTCCTATAGTGATCACAACATTAGAAAAAGTGAAATATTGTAATTTAATTTTAATTATTGTAATTTAATTCAATATGTTGCCAAAAATGCTCAAGATTGTTATTGTTGCCCTTCAATACTACTTTCTGCACTTCTCGGCTAATTTCTAAGGCTATGTCTTGTTAAAAATAATGTTACCTTTCTATAAAACTTTCTATAATACAGAAAATATATATGGTGGGTGTGTTGAAATGAAAATGAGTGGTGTCCACTGATTAAAAATACAGTATTTCTGCACTGTTAAAGAAGGAAAACCCAGATATTCACAAAGGTTGTAATGAATGACATGTTTCTTCATGCAAAATAGATTTAGGGTTTAAAATTCAATTAAGCTGCTTTATGTTGGGGATTTAGTGAACAAGGGGAGTATACGGAATGTTAAGATTACACAAGGATTAAGTGGGTATATAAAATGAATGAATGAATAAAATTCACATGTATTCATTAAATCAAGTCTCACTAAACAGCCCTATTAAGGAGGGGAATTATGGGCTTATGTCGACTACGAAAGCAAAAACAACCTGTTTTAGATGTCCCACATACAGTGGTGCTTGAACGTTTGTAAACCCTTTAGAATTTTCTATGTTTCTACATAAATATGATCTAAAACATAATCAGATTTTCACACAAGTTCTAAAAGTATATAAAGAGAACCCGGTTAAACAAATGAGACAAAAATATTATACTTGGTCATTTATTTATTGAGGAAAATAATCCAATATTAGTGAGTGGCAAAAGTATGTGAACCTTTGCTTTCAGTATCTGCTGTGACCCCCCTGTGCAGCAATAACTGCAACTAAACATTTCTCGTAACTGTTGATCAGTCCTGCACACCGGCTTGGACGAAGTTTAGCCCATTCCTCCGTACAGAACAGCTTCAGCTCTGTGATGTTGGTGGGTTTCCTCACATTAACTGCTCGCTTCAGGTCCTTCCACAACATTTCATTTGGATTAAGGTCAGGACTTTGACTTGGCCATTCCAAAACATTAACTTTATTCTTCTTTAACCATTCTTTGGTAGAATGACTTGTGTGCTTAGGGTCGTTGTCTTGCTGCATGACCCACCTTCTCTTGAGATTCAGTTCATGGACAGATGTCCTGATATTTTCTTTTAGAGTTCTCTGATATAATTCAGAATTCATTGTTCCATCAATGATAGCAAGCCGTCCTGGCCCAGATGCAGCAAAACAGGCTCAAACCATGATATTACACTACCATGTTTCACAGATAGGATAAGGTTCTTATGCTGGAATTCAGTGTTTTCCTTCCTCCAAACATAACGCTTTTCTTTTAAACCAGAAAGTTCTATTTTGGTCTCATCCGTCCACAAAACATTCTTCCAATAGCCTTCTGGCTTGTCTTTAGCAAGATGAGCAGCAGACGAGCAGCAATGTTTTTTTTGGAGAGCAGTGACTTTCTACTTGCAACCCTACCATGCACACCATTGTTGTTCAGTGTTCTTCTGATGGTGGACTCATGAACATTAACATTAGCCAATGTGAGAGAGGCCTTCAGTTGCTTAGATGTTACCCTGGGGTCTTTTGTGACCTTCCCAACTATTATACGTCTTGCTCTTGGAGTGATCTTTGTTGGTCGACCACTTCTGGGGTGGTCCTGGACCAAAAACATTCTGTGGACTGACGAGACAAAAGTTGAACTCTTTGGAAGGTGTGTGTCCCATTACATCTGGCGTAAACACAGCATTTCAGAAAAATAACATTATACCAATTATACCATCAGGACCTGGAAGACTTGTTGTGATAAATGGAACTATGAATTCTGCTGTCTACCAAAAAATCCTGAAGAAGAATGTCCGGCTATCTGTTCGTGATCTCAAGCTGAAATGAACTTGGGTTCTGCAGCAGGACAATGATCCAAAACACACCAGTAAGTCCACCTCTGAATGGCTGAAGAAAAACAAAATGAAGACTTTGGAGTGGCCTAGTCAAAGTCCTGACCTGAATCCTATTGAGATGCTGTGGCATGTCATGCTCGAAAACCTTCCAATGTCGCTGAATTACAACAATTCTGCAAAGGTGAGAGGCCAAAATTCCTCCACAACGCTGTAAAAGACTCTTGGTTGCAGTTGTTGCTGCTAAGTGTGGCCCAGCCAGTTATTAGGTTTAGGGGGCAATCACTTTTTCACACAGGGCCATGTAGGTTTGGATATTTTTTTCCCTTAATAATAAACACCTTCATTTAAAATCTGCATTTTGTGTTTACTTGTGTTGTCTCTGACATTCTCTGACCTCAGATTTATTTTTTCTTTACTGTTTTTGTTTGAACTTTATTACATTGTTTACACAACGTGGGCTGGCAGCAAAGCTGTTAGCAGCTTTTAGACAGCCCAAGTAGTTGGGGCTGTTCCATAAACCCTCCTCTTTGACAGGCTCAGTATGAGCTCCTGTGTTGCTGACCTCGTCTCTCTGGGCAAAATAACAATCCAGTATTACCTTCCAGATCGAAGGTTGATTACATAATCTCAAGAGTTTACACTGGTATCCAAAAGCTTGCTGTGGGTGCAGATGGAAACATCGATTCAAACCAATCAGCAACTATACAGGTAACATGGAGTATTAGTCCAGAGAGTTTAATGTTACTATGTCATTATAGATCCACACAGCATAAGAATTCTAGCTCAGGTCACACCCTGTTTGTGTGATTTGCAAATTAAATGAAATTGTAAATTCAACTCCAGGATACAGGCTTAATGCTAAAGGAAACCACACATTATTGTAGATTTAGAATTACAGATCGGAATGCGTACAGATTCATGTTTACCTTTACATTTTATTACATCAGCAGCTGTTCTGCAGCTGTAATAACCAGAATTCGAACATAGTGTACATATAACACATACATTTCCTTTGCAGTAATTTATAAAAAGTCGTTTTGTCATGCTTGAATGTAGCAAACCAGTGGGTTAAGAGGGTAACTGTGAAACTGATTTATCACTTTCCATAAAATTGATTTACTACCAAAACATACCAGTCATCACCAGTTTTAGTGCCACAGAAGGACTTGAGTGCATGGGGAGAGATAAATTTTAAATGCATGGATTTAGAAGTTACATGGTACAGTAACTGGAATATATCTGGAATGTGGCCATGTGCTCTTGAAAAGTCATAAACAGTAGTTTTACTACAAGCAGCACAGTAAATTCATCAGTAGATGTAGGGTAAATCATTTAGTTGCATTTGATTCACATAATAATCCATTTTTCATGTTTTACCATTTTAGCTTTGCATAGGACCACCTGTAGTGACACACTGGTCTGCCCACACATTCTTGATTGTGAAATGCATTTGTTGTTCTGTACTGCACTTTGTTTCATCCACCTAAATCTGAGTCTCCGGTACTTTCAAAAATCTGCTATGGGTGGCTGGATTCCAGGCCTTCAGCTGGATCACAAATTGCTGTTTCTTTTTGACAGACTTCCCAGAGCACCCTGGTGTTTTATTGCTAGTCTTTTTGTTCTGTTTCTAAGAATGGAAACAATACAGTGGAAATTCTGTGTAATTCGGCTCAGGATTCACAACATTGCCCCATTTTATCAGCTGCATTGAGCTAATTTACACGATGTCTGCTTAGTGTGAAATCAAAGGTAACAATTCGCATTGTACAGATGTTTATCCCTTAAACTTTAACAAAAAAGCTATCATTCAGCTTTTTTGGTTTCCCCAAAACAGGTCAAATACAAAGAAGTGCTCCATACAAAAGTTCAGCTTTGTATTTACATATTAAAATTATGTTAATGTTTTGGTGAATGAATAATTAAGTACCACAAAAAGCACAAAACGCATTTCTGCATTCAGGCATAAATGTGAGCCAGTGTAGATTTTAATCCAAATTGTGTGTTGTCTTGCCACTTATATTGCCTTACAAACACTTGTCGCAAAACATGGTGATATTTTGGTAATGTCATAATTTGTGGATGCAGTCGTCATTAGTTAGTAGAAAATAAGTTCTTATTAGTATTAATAGTATAAAAGTCTATTTTGAACTTGGGATGAAATCTTGTTTTCCATCCATATTTCACCAATATCCACTTGCACATTGATGGCCATGGTGAAAGAAAATACGTCTACAGAATAACCCCCATTCTGCAGACTGGCCTTGCACTGACACTAAATGAAATCTCCTAGTTTTTGCTGCCACATTAATTCACTGATGACACTGGTTAATTTTTAGCTTGGTAATGCTATTGAGAGGAAATATATTACTATTAGCATTATTTATTGGATGAACATAAAAAAATCTCTGGACCTACAGTCCTAACCACTTCGTTATTCACCTGAGTTTAAAATACTTATTGAGTAACAACATCCGATAAATGAGCTCATCGGACAAACAAATTAGTTACCTGTGTCTGAAACATACCTCCTCTGAGCACAAATAACAGTCACAGTTGCAGCCCTGTCAACACGAGTAGTGTCATCTTGGAATACAGAGATAGGAATGTTATGTTTCTCGGTAAGATAATGAGCAAAACGCAGAACCTGGCTGTCAGCAGCTCTGAGTAGGCATTGGGGTTCAAATTTACTGTCACCTCAATCAAAGGACCTATTTCCATAATTAAAACAGCCCCAAAAGATCACACAACCTCCACTAGGTTCAACCAGACCTTGCACGCAGTCCTCATTGGAGACTTCCTGAGGTCTGTGATGAACATGATGCCTGGCATCATTCACATACAGGCAGAAACAAGATCAATCTGACTAGATAACATGTTTCCAGTTATGAACAGTCCAATTTCTGTCTTTTTGCACACTGTAACCGGCAACTTTGTGAGCACAAGTAAGCAAAGGCCTCTTGCATGCCACTCTGCTCCATATGTTCATGGTGTGCAGTTCCCTGCAGAGTATTCTTTCAGAGATTGTTTGGGAAGGACCTGTGTTGACTTCTAGAAGCAATTCTTGCCTGGAAGTGAAACGATTTGTATTCACAAGCTGTGGAACATGTGGTCCCTGTTTGTCAGTTTCATCTTTCGGCCACAATTCTGACGAAACATTTTCCAAAGACTGGGATTTTTGCCACTGCTGGTAGATATGTACGATCATATGCTTCGATACACCTGCAAATTCAGCTAGTTCCTTCACACTATGGCCTTCGGTACGCTTAAATGCAATCACCCTGTTTTGCCAATCATTAACATTTGTTTTGCTACTCACACATTTTCCACAAATCAAAAGAGACATTCACTGCATTGTACCACCTCTTCTCAATCTATGAATCCTGTCACACACCCAGCTGGTTTTCATAGCCTGATCATCCTCATGCAACGCCATCTGCGTGAGCCTGAAGTTACTACCTCCTTAAACATGCAAGGTGACAAATTGTTTGTCCAGGGAGCTTATAACAGCAATAATAATGGCATAGGGTGGTAAGCCCCACCACTGTGGTAACCCTGGTTTGAGTCCGCAGTTGACTTTCGGCCATGTCAGATGTCTCATGCAGGCACTATTAGCTATGTCGGAGGGAGGGGGCCATTTTTTGAATCACTTGGTCCCCTTGGTTCAGCAGTAGCGAGATCTGCCTCCCACCTGCGCCTTGAGTTCTCCAGGGATAGGGAAAAGAGACGCTCCAACCCTGACCTGGAAAATAAGGAATAAAACTTTAAAAAGTTAAAGAATTGTTTTAAAAAAACAATAATTGCTTGTTATGACTGTTAATGGACTTAAATAAAGCCCCACCAATCTGTATATATTCCTCATTTATCTCACCCTCATTTCCCTGAAAGCACACAGAGAGGATATTCTATAAGCAACAGAGAGATGTTTGAGAGCTCAGACAATTTATGTGGACTTTTGTGTTGCACTTAATGAGGCAAAATGGCTGTTTTCCCGATAAACACATTAAGGCACTTTAATTACACCTGGCATAGCACTTACATAAAAAGCGCCTGTGTGCTAAAATGAATGTGTCAAACAAACAGGGCAAACTCTGACTGCAACCGTGCTACCAGTTCAAATCAGGTCAGTGAATCCCCTCTTCAGGCTATGATCAGAGGTAATGTGCAAAGTATCTGATATAAATGTTTTAAATTCAGCAATGCTGCTTGAAGAGATTGCCCTCCATCTCATATTTGCAATGTGGATAAGACCTAATCAAACAAAAACCTCTGAAATCCACCATTTTCAGTCATACACTGTGCACTGTGGGCAGGCAAAAAGGTCAGGGTTACAGCAGCTTAGTTGAGTACCAGGCTTAGTAGAGTCTCTGAAACCATAGGTCTGATAACAGCAGCTGATGGGTCAAACCCGAGCAAATGGAGCAGAGTGGCTCTTGAAGCATTCACTACGTCGTTGTCGGCAAACATGAAGAGTGGAAAATTCCTGAAGGTCAATGCTATTAAGGGGGTCTGCACTCCTGGCACAGACCTCTCTGTGTTAAAGAACCTTGCTCAGAGACCGGTTTCCTGACCTGATCTCTTTTAGGGTATTTTTTTCTTTAGAATCTGTTCTACTGAAGACAAACCAAGCTTATGTGTGACAAGTCTGTTAAATAAGCGTCTGTTTTCTTTATCCAAAGTAGGCTGAGCTTTTAGTTGCTGCCAGGATTCAGGTCATGTCAGCATGCACTGTATTATGACATTTGCTGCCTTCTAAAAGCAATGACCTGGATAAGTAAAAGCATTACAGTAAAGTAAGCATAGTATTGCTTAAATGTTTCTTTATTTGTCATTTTGATAGGTCACATACATTGCATTTGTAATATACACTCACCAATGTACACGTCCTTTCTTTTTCTACACTCATTATCCTTTTTATCATTTCCACTTACCATATAGAAGCACTTTGTAGTTCCACAATTACAGCCTGTATGTCCATCTGTTTCTCTACATACTTTGTTAGTCCAATTTATTCTTTTCTCTATTTGGGTGGTGGATCATTCTCAGCACTGCAGTGACACTGATGTGGTGGTGTGTTAGTGTGCGTTGTGCTGGTATGAGTGGATCAGACACAGCAGTGCTTCTGAAGTTTTTAAACACCTCAGTGTCACTGCTGGACTAAAAATAGTCTTCCAACCAAAAATGTAAAGGCCACCAGCACCCTTTATATACTTTACATTTACAAGGTGAAGCAATATGGTAGATGTGTCTAATAGCATAGCATAGCTATAGCATACAAAAGGAGTGAACACAGTGTTTAAAAACTCCAGCAGCACTGCTGTGTCTGATCCATTCATACCAGCAGAACACACTAACACACCAGCACCACATCACTGCACTGATCCACCACTCAATAATACCTAATCTTTAGCGGTTCTGTGGGGGTCCTGACTATTAGAGAACATAGTTAAAGGGAATAACAAAGTATGTTGAGAAACAGACAGACTACAATGTGTAATTGTAGAACAACAAAGAGCTTCTGTATGATAAGTGGAAAAGATAAAATGGACAATGAGTATAGAAACAAGGAGGTGTACCTAATGACATGATCGGTGAGTGTATGTGACCTATAGTTAAAAGCCTATAGTGTTTTAACAGGTTTTCTAACATATAGCTTAATCCATTTGCAAAAAAGAGTGTTACAGTTCAATAGGGCTGTAGGTTTTTACCAAATTTAATTTACAATCAAAGGTGTCATCGGCTTACTTCTCAAATGGGAGCTGTTATGCAGGATAAAGATGTACATAATATCTTTGTGAGTAAAGCTGAAAACCATTTTACTTAAACCTGTTGTAGTTCCCCTGTTCAACTCGCTTTTAAGCAGCAGACAATTTATGTCTTACTGAGGAAGCACCAACAGGACCCTGTATGGTATCTCTGTAACCAACAGACCACACCTAACCAGAGGTGTGATACAATCCAGGGTTGAAATGTACTGTGGACCAGCATTCTACCAACTGATCCACTCTGGTTCATATCCCGCCTCTAGTGAGACAACTTCTGTTTGTTCCAGTTGGCGTTTCTGGTGTTTTATTCCAGGTTTTATGTTCCCCGTGGTAGGCCTCCAAGCGATTTCTGTTGGGGATTCCTCTACTTTCCAGCCTGTTGTTTCTCCCGATGTGTCTCACAAGAGGTCCCGAGTCTTAGCAGTCCTTGTGGTGGTTGCAGTGATGGTCATATCATGTAACACTGAACAGGCATGCCCTAATGTTACACTTATGGTGAAGCTACAGGACACCAAAATGCTTCAAATTTTACTTCCATTACTTAACACTTCCATTACTTTTTAAGTAGGGTACAGTCATAGTTACAATGCATAATGTAAAAAGCAAATGCTGGAAATGATGATTAACTACATTTAAGTGGAAAGTTTCATTAATTTGTTTTTGAAATTGTATGTTAATTTTTCCTTTAAAGTGACAATATGGATTTGTAGCTTGTAACTGCTGATGAAATTTAGTACTCTTATAACCAGGGTTTATACATTTATGCAGAATAATGCATCGTGTCACAAAACTTCAATCCTCTCAATCTGGTGTCTTGATCAGGACAACGCGTTCACTGTCCTCAAATGGTCTCCAGAGTCACCAGATCTCAATCCAATCCACTTCTGAGATGTGGAGTTGCGTCATGAACGTGCAGCTGACAAATCTGTAGCAACTGTGTGCTATCATATCAATATGGACCAACACTTCAGAGGAAAGTTTCTAGAATCTTGTTGAATCTATGCCACAAAGAATTGAGGCAGTCCTGAAGGCAAAAATGGGGTCTAACCTACTAGCAAGGTGTACCTAATAAAGAGGCAGGTGAGTGTATATTCCCCTAATCCCTTCTTAAGAGCTAGAAATTAAAAAATACATTAATGTTGAATTATGTTAAATGATTAAAACCTATATGTTGTTGATATTGTAACTCATTTTAAGCACATTGTGCACATTCCCTAAGCAAAAGCTACTTTTCAGTGAGGAGCTAAAAAACAAGAGGAGCACATTTCTTGCTAATGATTGGATATAATGAGTTAATATGAGTTCAAGCTCATTGTTATGAAGTTTTGCTCCATGCTTAAATTGCTCTTGATCAAGTTTAACTCAGTGGTCTGTTAGGACACAATGGCATGAGCTTTTGGCATGGCATAAAGGGAGAAAATGGGACATCTATTGGACACTTGTTAGGCGATGTCATACACACAGGAATTGATGTTTGACTGCAAATGCCGTTCGCAAGCCCAGAAAGATGATGCCAAGTATCTCAAGGTACAGTGAGCAGCATCATAAAAACAGATCTTAAGTAACAAGCTTGACAAAGACAGTGTTTGTTCTACCGTATGTGCAGCTCTGGGCAACACACAGTGATTTATTAACATAGAGTAAACAAACACTCATCATTGCAAAAGCAATTTAGTTTGATAGTTGGGCTTTTTATTATATTCAGGGTAAAAGAAGGTTCACAGTCAAAACTATTACAGCCTGCAACAAGTTGTAAATTGGAGATAATGATCCACCCCTCACTCTGCCATCTCAAGGGTGAAATTCCTTTGTGTAAACACCATAGGTGTGTCTAGTCCCTTTTTAAAGGTGCTCAAGCACTCCTAAACTGAGTCTAAAAAAAAGTAATTTTTATTGGTGTTGTTTTTTTAATGGAAGATTTTCTCTGATAAGCTGAAACAATGTTAATAACTTTTTAACATCGAAAGTTAAGATTAAGATCAAAGTGATGGCTTTGTGGCTCACAGGCTCAGCAAAAAGTATGTTTTCTCAGATTTGCTGGTGTCTTTCTAGTCACAGTGTTTCCCCTACCCAAAATACTGTATGTCAGATGTTCTTCTTCACAAGTGTGGGGGTGACAGTCCAAAATTACGTTAAAGCATACAGGTATTAAAAAACAAACAGGGGGTGGGGGCATGTCTCATCTCACCCCTAATGCTCTGTTGAATGCTTTGGACACTAGAACAAGCTAGAGTCTTTGGATATTGATTTTACTACTAACAAACCCATGCAGAAGATCGTACAACATCTGATACCAAAGTGCTCTGCATGGCCCATGCTAACTGCATTACAGACTTAATTGAAATACTGTATTCAAGCATTTATAACTTTCTAGGATTTTATTTAAAAAGAAAAGAAAATAAAAGTATTTGAAATAGAAATAAAACAGTAGAAACTGCCGTACAACTAAACTTGTTTGCATTTAAAGTGCATATGTTATTGCTGTGGCCTCATTTATAGGATCCCATAGGACCCCATGAACTCATATACTTTCTTTAGTGAGTGTCAAAGGTCTAATATTTCAACAACCTATGCACATTACTTACCTATAGTGCATTTTTGTGACTCAGACCGGCTAATACAACTCACATGATGTACTGTTCTGTTCTGATCATGAGAGTGTTCACAAAAGAGCCGATGTCATAAATGCAAGTTGCAGTGGTGCAAAGGGTGTATATTATGTACAGTCAGCTCTGGTATTATTGGCACTCTTGGTAAAGATGGGATAAAGGGGTATGAAAAATGTATTGTGGTTAAGTAGGTTATTTCGGCCTGAAGTGAAGTTTAACATTCAATGAAAGTCAATTATTCGAAAAGGAAAAAAGTACTTATCAAAGAAAGTTAAAATTACTTGCACTCAAAGTTGGAGATGACATTACTCTTATGTTGGCAACAGGAGGCTGAAAATAAAAAGTACTAATTGCAAAGGGGCCAACAATTTTGTTTAAACATGTCTACATCTTCATTACTAACAATACTGTGCAACAAAGTTGTCTAATTAAATAACTGGTGGTAATAGAAATGAAAATGAATTGCATAGGATCAGCATGGTGGCTGAGTGGGTAGCACTGTTGCCTCCCACCAAGATGGCCCTGGGTTTGATCCCAGGTCTGGGTTGTGTCTGTTTGGAGTCAGCATGACCTCCCCATGTTTGCATGGGTTTAGTCCAGGTATTCCAGTTTCCTCCCACAGTCTAAAGACATGCTTTAGGTTAATTGATTACACTAAAGTGGCCCTAGAGTGTGAGTGTATGTGTCCTACACTTTATATGAAGTATGACGAGCCCAGGTTTGATCCACATTACATTGATTCAGTGGGAGCCCTGTGGGTGTAATCATATTAACACCATTGTAAACATTGTATTAAAAATGTTGAAGTAGGACTTACTTTATAGACACCCTGTATATTAAATTAATAGATTAATTGGATAGTTTTACACTGTTGAAAAAAATCACCATATGCTGTGCTTGTATGATGTGGTTACCAGCATGCTATGCTGGTTTTGTCATACTTAATAAATCAGCATCCCATCCTGTCTGATGCTTGTGACCAGCAATCACTCTATCTAAGTGTCTCAGGCTGGTGGATCTCAAATTTGCCAAAATAGCATATGCTAGTGACTAGCATGCAAAACAGAGCTGATAATGGAGGAAATCTACATATTTTACATTTTATTAACAGCAGGGTTGATTAATCTGTCTTCAGTGCTTAAGGTACCTCTTATGACCCGATATCAAGCGACCTTCGCTTGAAAACGGCATGATCTGGAATAAGCAGTGAAAGAAATTATAACAATAATATTTGGAGTATAATGTTGTAGTGAATGTTAGACAATCAGATAATAATCAGATAATACAGAGCACTACCCCAAACCAGTTTATATCTCTAGACAATATGACCAAATTGGTTTTAAAGTGCATGCAAAGGATAAGAGAGACATAAATTGAAAAGTCATCATCAATAAATCAAGTCTTGTTTATTGTCACATCACATTTACACAGGTGTGCAGGTGAGTGAAATTCTTAGGCGCATAGACCTTCACAATTCTTCCAAAATACATTTAAAACACAAAATATATATATACATATGTATAAAGATGTCTACATCAGTATTGCACTGTTCTTCCAGATATACAGTTATTTTAACAGTAGTGTAAATGTATAGTATGTAAAATGAATATAAGTTTGGAAAAAGCTATAGTATATACAGATGTAGTCAGTTGAATCTGAGGTAAATAAAAGAGATGCAGGGTTCAGTACAGTGCAAAGTGATAATAATGAAGGTGCGAGATGTATTGACAGGCTCATTGACTGGTACACCAGTACTACTGGCTATTCAGCAGCCTAATGGCCTTGGGAAAGAAGCTATCTCAAAACCGGCTGGTTCTTGAATTTATGCTTCTATACCTACTGCCACTCAGCAGCTATGAGAACAGACAGTAGCTTTCGCTGGCTAAAATGCCACAACATTACCTGATTTCTAAACTCAAATTAAGAATGGTACAAACGATGTGGAGTGAGAGCAATGCAAAGCTCTCATATTCACTACAGACTTACTGAAATGCACAAACATTAAAGTGTGGTGTGCACTGTTACCTTTACAGTAAGCTTTAGACTGATGAACTACTGCAATTCACATTCTGTTATAACTTGAACTGTTCTAGAGATACCGTTATCATTTATAGTAGCTTACAGTATTGTGCAGAAATGCTACTTTTTAATGTTTATTTTGTGTATACTCTTAGTGTGTCTGTGGACGATAGGATATTCTGAAAATGAATGAACGTATAAATAAATGCATTTGTGTGTCACTAACAAAACTTTAAATTATAGAATACTTTTCATTTAAATATTTGTTTCATGCATAAATGTATGCTCGAGTCGAAACAACAAGGCACTGAACCTAAGACATTAGGCTAAAGGCAAAGAGTGCCCACAACAAATACTGATTAGGTTTTTCAGGATTAGAAACTCATTCATTCATTCATTTTCATATCCGCTTAGTCCAGTTCAGGGTCGTGGGAAGCTTGAATTGGATTAAGGCAGGAACAAACCCTAGACAGGGCACCAATCCATGGCACATGCGCACCCGTGCACACACACACACACTTGCACTCACTCACACTGGGGCACTTGACCTAACGCATGTCTTTGGAATGTGGGAGCAAGCTGGAGTACCCAAAGGAAACCCATGCAGACATGGCGAGAACATGCAAACTCCACACAGACAGCATCCAAAGTAGGAAACCAAATCAAAACCAGCTGTGAGGCAATAGCATTAACTACTAAGTCGTCCAAATCCAGTTGTTTTCCTTATATGTGACACCAGGGCCGACTCTAGGATCTAAGCTTTAGGGGTGCTGAGCATCCAATGAGACCAGCTCCCCGCACCCCCCGTTTTTTTAACAAAAAACTGTACATTTTAACATCATTTTGGACGATCAGTCCCACACTTGTGAAGAAAGAACATCTGGCAAACTACCATTAATGCTGAGCCTGTGAATCATCACTTGGATCATACCTTTTGCAAGGCAATGTGGGAACTATTGTGTTTTTTGTGTTAAAATATTATGTTTAAAACATATACATTATAATGTTTTAACCTTTTTAGCTTATCAGAAACAAACGTTCGTCTAAACGTCCGTCTATGACAAAATAAAGATTTTTTTTACTATTTTTAGGGGTGCTGGAACTCAAATTAGGGGTGCCTATATGTGACACAGATTTGCATTGGCTGTGTGAACAGCAAAAATCACACTGAATCTCCTATTTTCATTTCCATTCTCTGCCACTTTCATGTGTGTCACTAAATCTTAGTGTGTGTTCATAAGCCATTAATGGTAAAAATTCATGATGAGAACAAAACACATTTTATCAACTTTAATGTTTCCAATGGATTCTCCTTAACCATCTTTTTTTCTAAATCCTCATGAGAAAGATTAATTACAAAACATTTCAGAAGCATTTATTGCACCCATTCTAGTTTGACCAACAGGATAGTGTTTTACTCTGAATGAGGCTCCATCTCTTACCATCTCTTACCAAACAACACTGCGTATGCTTGTAACCTCAGAAACATTTAATTCTCATGATCTCTCCTACAAGATACTATTCCACTAGATTTTTCACTCCTTTCTCACGTACTTTCTCACAATGGCGTCTTTCTAGCCCCATTCACACTATTAAAATATGATCACTATAACTGTTTATCGTATTCGGTTCAAGCCACTCACTCCCAAAACTATGCTTTTGCTATGCTTTTGCTGCCAGCTGTATCCATGCTCATGGGGTTAGCAGTATGTTTCCCACATAGCAAACCATCATTGCTCTATTATATCATGAGCCTGTATTCCCTTCACTGTACTACACTCAGAAGTCATGTGGATTCCCAAATACCTGCTGTATGCATTTGGCTGGGATTTTTCCCGGCTGACAGTTTATATGGGCTAGGAAGCCCTCTTCAAAGAAATACTGCCATTGCCTTGAGCTGCCAATAACATATGCCAGACTTGCACATTATTTTCAGATATGCTTAGTTTACCAGGTTTGTTCAGTCTGGCCCTTCTCTTATGGTGAGTTTCCAGTGTGGAAGGCATCAAAATTGTCATTACGCACCTCCATCCCTCTTGCATAGGCTGCATGTAATCAGAATCTCTCTGAATGCCCCAGATACAGGGGTAGTTTTTCTTCCAATATTTCACAAGGGAGTACTGGGGTGGACATTACCAGCACACCATTACCCAATTTTGTTCTAGGGGCAGACACATTACAACACTAAGCACTAGTATGTTGTACCCCTCAGAATGACATGTTTTTAAGGGATCCTGTGCTTTTACTTAATGTGCTTTCAATTGCACAGCAAACCCAAACTTATTAAGCTGACTCAGGCTATGCCACTTTCTGTGACTTCTGAGAGTCTCATGATACATGTTTAGGGCAATCAGTGGTTGTAAATATCTTCCGTAGGTACAGTACTGTGCAAACGTTGTAGGCCACCATTAGATTTGATATACCATTGTTTTAGCAATGGTATAATGACCATATATCATTATTTCTCGGTCTCTTTATTAGAATACAACCAGAAAATATGCAAAATGCATGATTAAAAAACAGCTTCTTTGTGGCAAGTATTTAATGTGGCCCCCCCTTACACTTGAGCAATAGCAACATCTGGCAGCTTCATCAGGACGCCAAAGATACAGTCTGATAAAGCTTGATCAAGAATGGTCTTTTTTGGAAGGGTAGCAGAAAGAACCACTTTTCAGAAGGGGAACAGGGTGAAAAGGACGATACGCTAAAGCTCACAAAGATCGGAATGAAGATCAGTGGAAAAGAGTTATATGGAGTGACAAAGCCAGTTTGAAATTTTTGGGAGCAATTTTCAACAATATGTCATATATGGTCATTATACCATTGCTAAAACAACAACTCTAATGGTGGCCTAAGGCTTTTGCACAGTACTGTATATCTTGAAAGAGATGGTCAAAGAGAACAGTAGGTTACGCATCCTTTATGTGTCAAACGAGGTAGGAAGCCTTACACTGTAAAGGATACACGCTCTGTTTGGTGTTGTTCTACCCATATCCATGTGGGTTTCATCCAGGTAGAACAGTTTCCTCTAATCTGCCAAAAATGCCAGTTGGTGGTTATTCTTAATGCCTCTAGGTATAAGTAGGTGTGATGCCTTGCAATGGACTGACGCCCTGTCCAAAGTGTATACTCACATTGCACTCAGTGTTTTCAAGATAGACTCTTTACCTGTGTAGTCCTGATCAGGATACAGTAGTTACTGAAGATAAATGAATAAATTCAAAACAAAGAAACAAAGTTCCTCATAAGTGGTTATAATATTCTACTTTGGTCAGGGTATTAATAGAAACTGGTGAATCCTGTGATATGACATTGTGACGAGGTCACCCCATCCCCGAATGGGCCCTGTACTCTGGAGGGCCTAGCAAGGTGGGACCCTGGCATGTGCTCCCTCTGTCCTCCACATTCTAGTCCTTTGCTCGCTTCTCTGTGCCACACCTTCTGGGTCCCTTGTCCAGCACCCCAGTCCTGTTTCTCACACCAAATCCTTCTCTTGGTCTCTCAGATGCCAGACTGTCTTGGTGTATCCTGCGTGCCAGACCTTGGGATGCAATATAACACTCCGCATATACTCTGCAATACTTTTTTCCTAAATGGAGCCTGCTTCATGTAACCCCAAAACAAGAACCACAATATAAAAAGAACTGAAACAATAAGGGTAGTCCACTTGCTGCCCCACCTTTCTGCTCTATTGTATGTTTTAAAATGAAGAAAAATAAAAACAATGTCAATACATTCATTACTGATTCTCACACATTGAACATTGCTTTAACTACCTGCTTGAAAATACTCAGGTACTTGTTAATGATGAGAAATTTAACCTTTTAGCTGTTAATCTATAATGCAACATTTGTCACTGACTAACTGATGAACTGGCCCTTGCTAAATGCCATAATTATTGGGGTTTAGATATTCTTCATGCAGTTCTTCCTGTTATTCTGACAATACCTGTGAATGGTAGTATAAACATTGCTGTAACAACTAGTCAATCACCTGTACATCAGTGTGGCAGAACTTGCCACTGTCTGCTTTTTTAAGCATGTTATGAAAACAGCAGTCAGCTGTAGGACAAAGAGTTGTGTTATGCCTCATCCATCAAATGAGAGGCGTGGGCCCTCTTTTGTCCTAAACTGATGGTGCTGTGAGGTGACGGGAAAGAAAATAATTCAGAGGCAACAAACAGATTTGTTTAAATTCATGACATCTTTGCTTATAGGGCTTACCCAACACAAATCAGACTTCCTCAGCGGATCAACTGAATTTATGAATAATGCAGCTTTGAATGAGGAGAAGCGTCTGCCAAGGTCCCTGTGCACTGTCAGAGCGCGAGTGAGAAAATTTAAATGATGAGTTATTTGACATCAAGAGCTGTGTCTATACGAATTCACAGTCTCCTTGATCTGCTGGCCTGAATTTAACTGGCTGACCCTCATCCCACGTTCATCACGTTCACTTTTTATTGCTGATGCAAAAGTTGTTCTGTGGACAGATTAACCCTCACAAAACAGAACTGATAAAACCTGACCTCTGCCTTTCGTACAACCCAGCACAGGATGACTCACTGACCTCTGGAGGTTTCAACACTCAATTCTGTTTTTGTTTAGTGTTGTTATCTCTACGTTCAGCTGGCAAGAAATCATGCCCAATAAATGAAAGGATTGTTGATTCACCTCAAGCCGAGTTCAACCTGAGCTGGGTGTTGTTGATTTGAACTTGGTAGGAAGTGGAATATTGCACCAGGTCCAGGACTGAATCCAATACGTTCCCGCAATAAAGGAAAAGAACAGTGCGTTCTTTCTCTGATATCTTCAAGTAGTGAATTCTGTAAAAGGGTGGCAGCAGCCTGGGAAATACCAATTCAGCTCTGTTGTAATGCGCATATAAACCCAAACATTTAAGCCCTAACCAATCCAGGCTACACTGAGCACAGTGCTCCCATCTTATTTAGGTCTTGCTTTGTGTGACAGCGACCTTGGCTGAACCCGGTATGACAGTACAGCCTGTCACATGGAGTAGTTGATCAGGAGGTACAGGAGCATAGAGGGCACAGAAGGATGAGCAGCGTGGGTCTCACTCAGCATGGCATCTCCCTGCTGCAGGCAACTAGATGGTTTTGCTTTCCTGCCGAGCACATGCTGCCCCCCACTGAGAGTGTCGATGTAGTGGAGAAACTGAAAACCAAGAAAAAAAAATTAGGCTTGAATATTTTGTGGATGAGCATAACTGGATTATTAGTTAGAATATTATTTAGAAATCTTTTTGGTGAGTAGGTTATATAAATGTTAAATGTGGTTAATTGTGGTTAAATATGAGAAAGCTAACCTTTATCTTATGGCATTTTAAACACTAATTTTCTTTTAAAAACTGTGTCCAAATACACTACCCAACAAAATGTTAACTTTTTTGTCCCACAGACTAACATAGGTGGATCTTATTGTCTTTTCATTCTGAACTTGAATCTATTTTTGGAATCAGGAAGATTTTTAAGTGACATAGAAATGAATGACCAATCTCTCTTTCCTAGCATTCATCTTGTGACGATGTAGGCTCCACATTCCATGTTTCAAGTTCCAACTGACGTTGACCCCACCCACGTTGAGCCCATTTTATACTAACCATCTGCCTAAAGTGTGCTTTTGATGTGTGAGAAAACTCACTGCGTCACAGCAAAGACATGCAAACTCGAACAGGCATAGTCAGAGGTCAGATCGAACCCATGGGTCTCTGGAGACCCGATGCCACCATTAGCATTAAACAACAATTAAGTGTATATACTTATTCACAAATGAGTGTCCCTACACTTAAAATATATACAGACATACTTTATAATGTACAATTAAGTTATTGTCACAGTCCCCCTGCCTCCACATTTGGTGCCCCTCCTCTCTGCTGGGGGGCAGTTTTGACCACATCATTCATGGTGCTCTGCCAGACAGTGGAGCACTGGACAAAAGAAGCTAGGGCCCTCGGACTAAGTGGACACAGCTGCTTTGTACTGTATTTAAGCAGGGCCCTAGCTCCCGAATGACGTGGGGATTTGTTTTTGGTGGAAGCACCTTTGGACTGTTGCGGCGGTTTGCGGTCGATGTCCGCTTTGTAATACTTTGTTTTCCAGCAATGTCGCTTCTGTGGACTCTAGCCTTGTTTTCGTTTTTTTCGTGTACTCTCCAGTCTACTTTTCACGGCAGTTATGTTCTGGATTGTTTAGATGCCCGTGCAGCGTGACTTTGCGGTAAGCCCATTCTGTTTGTCCGTTAACCTGGAGTGGTCGGAGTGGGCTGTCTGGCGTAACTGGGCTTCGGTCCCTCGTGATCTTGACATCGTGCATTCCTGCCTTAGAATAGAGGGGGGGCAAAGAGCTGGGGGTTCATAGTCCAAAGAGTCTTATGGTATCAGAGTACGTTGTTTTTCTTGTCCTTCTGCCTCCCGTGGGGTTGCCAATGTCTCATGTGATCCCTCTTGGCGTGTTTCCTACAGTTCTCCTCTTTCAGCTATGCTGCTATAGCTATGCCTGCCGGGGGTCTCATGCTACACATGGCATCAGTGTATTGACATGGCGCAAAGGTCAGTGATTGTTAATGCACTGTGCTTCCTTATCAATAACTAATTACATTTTCTGTTTTCTCTCCGGATTTGTTTTCCGGCAAGTTCCAACGATGATGTTTTCATGCCGCTGTAGCTCCAGTCAAGCTGCTTCCGGCATCACTCCGCCCCACCAATAACCACGGGGCCCACTTTATGACATGTGCATACTTCACTTTTATTCAAACTTGCTCCATGACTTTAGTATCGCCTTAAATTTAGCATCTACGACGGGTCGCCCAAGGAGGTTGGGTTCCCTTTTTGATCTTGTCCTTCCTAAGGTTCCTTCCCCTATAACTCAATGGATTTTTCCTTGCCACTGTCGCCCTAGGCTTGCTCAATTTGGGATTGGACGTAGTTATTAGGAGATAATCTAAACTTGTAAAGTTGCTTTGAGACAATGCTCCATTGTAAAAAGCGCTATATAAATAAATCTGACTTGACTTGACTGTTTGTTTACCTTGCGGTAAGCCCACCTGTGTGCTCTGTCTTGTGGTGTCCCTTATTTGGTTTAAGATTGCTCCTTGGATTCCTTTGTTTGTACAATAAATAATGGTTATATATGTTGAACCTGCGCATGTCTCCTACCTGCCCGTAAGGCCCTGTCGTGACAGAAATCCCCGCCGAACAATGGAGACGGCAGGTTCTCGTGCTACCCTGGTTTCTACAATGTGGGCTGATCTCATGAGCAATGCTCACTGTACTTGCGCCAGTTCCTCCCAGTATACGGAATTTGACCGCCTAGTATTCTATAACTGGCACCTCACAGGCAAACCGCACCACTGGGCGGACATGAACTGGGTTGAGTTAATGTTGGGGACCAGTGAGCAGCTGGTAGAGAAGCTGATTCCGTGTCTGAATCGTTATCATTGTATAGTTCTGTATCTGAGCACGTCGCACCTTCTGGTTTCGTATCCGAGCATGTTGCTGCTGTATCTGAGTTTGCTGATTCCGTGTCTGAATCGTTAGCATCATATAGTTCTGTTTCTGAGTGTGTCGTGCCCTCTGCTTTTGTATCCGAACAAGTTGATGCTGTAGATGAGTTTGTTAATTCCGTGTCTGAATTGTTAGCTTTGTATCCGTATCCATACAGTTCCGTTTCTGAGTATGCTGCGCTTTCTGGTTCCGTAGTCAAGTGTGTTCGCTGGTTCCGTGTCTGAATTGTTAGCTTCGCATAGTTCCATATCCAAACGCGCCGCGCTTTCTGGTTTCATAGTCAAGCATGTTAGCTCCGTATCTGAATTCGTTAGTTCTGTATCTTAATGCGGTAGCCCAGTTCCGAGGCCCGCTATGCCGCTTGATTCCGTACCTGCACCCGTCATGCAACTTATCCCTGTACATGATTCAGAGGTGACTATTAGTAAGTTATCTGAGCAAGTTGCACCGACCCCAGCGCCATGGACAGCGCAGAGGTCGTCTGTTCCCGTGCCAGGGCCAAGGTTTTCTGTTCCTGTGCCAGCGCCGAGATCGTCGGTTCCCATGCCAGCGCCGAGGTCGTCTGTTCCCGTGCCTGCGCCGAGGTCGTCTGTTCCCGTTCCAGTGCCTGTGCCGAGGGCATCTGTTCCCATTCCAGTGCCTGTGCCGACGGCGTCTGTTTCCGTTCCAGTGCCTGTGCCGAGGGCGTCCATGTGGGAGGCCTCGCTAGAGGCCACCTGTTTCCGAGAGGCCCCGCCAGAGGCCGTATGCTCCTGAGAGGCCTGCCAAGAGGCTGTATGCTCCTGTGAGGCATTCCCAGAGGCTGTATGTTCCACTGGGGGCCGCCAGGAGGCCCCTAGCCCCCGTGACACTCTCCCGATGATGGTCCGGTAAACTTCGGTACCCACATTGGTACCCAAGAGGCGACCAGAGAGGAAACATCCTGACACGGTCGTGCGCCCCATTGGAGGGGGATGCTCTGACTCGGACTCCGTGGGGGGGTGAGTATGTCATGGCCTCCACATTTTGTGCCCTTTCACACCGCTGGGGGGCAGTTTCGGCCACGTTGTTTACGGTGCTACGCCGGACAGCGGAGCACTGGACAAAAGAAGCTAGGGCCCTAAGTGGACACAGGTGCTATGTACTGTATTTAAGCAGGACTCTAGCTCCCGAACAACGTGGGGATTTGTTTTTGGTGGAAGCACCTTTGGACTGTTGCGGTGGTTTGCGGTTGATGTCCACTTTGGAATACTTTGTTTTGCAGGCATTGTCGCTTCTGTGGACTCTAGCCTTGGTTTAGTTTTTTTCGTGTACTTTTCAGTCTCACGCCGGTTATGTTCTGGATTGTTTACATGCCCGCATTTCAGCGTGACTTTGTGGTAAGCCTGCTTCTGTTTGTTTACCTTGTGGTAAGCCAGCCTATGTGCTCTGTCTTGTGGTTTCACTTATTTGGTTTAAGATTGCTCCTTGGATTCCTTTGTTTGTACAATAAATAATGGTTATATATGTTGAGCCTGTGCACTTTTCCTACCTGCCTGTAAGGTACCGTCGTGACAGTTATATTGATATGGTTCTCTGCTAAGCCTACTTTCTCATCACCAGACTCATCATCTCTCAGGATAATGGAATGTTATGGATGTTTTGGATGATGGTATACTGGACAGTCAGCAAGACTATTTGAAATAAATGTTTATGCTTTCCCAAGATGTTAGTCCAAGATTATATGTCATTGTGAGTACCGAATGTCATCATAAGGATAGAAAAATCTTACCGGGCTTGGTAAAAATGTCAGATCTTTCTATCCTTGTGATGACAGCGATTCCTCAGAAGGATAGAAAGATCTTATGTTTTTACCTTGTCGGGTCTGTGCAGTTGAGGCACGGTGCTAATCATGAATGTGTTCAGTTTGTTAATAATTATTTGCACTATAGCCTTCCCAGATACACTTGATCATAGATGTCTTTTCATCTTGGCATGGTGTTAACACAAACCTAAAAACTCTGTCATCAGACTTTTGAACTCTCTCCCTTTATGGAGATCACCACCAAATGGAAGCAATATGGGCAATTTTCCAAAAGTTGTCATTTAGGACCTAAATTTTAGGATCTGTTGTTATGTCTAAACTGGAAGTCTTATAAGTTCATAAAGGTGAATGGTGGTGCACTTTATTAACTGTGTGAAAATGAAAGGTTAAGTTGATAGTGGAGCGAATCCATATAACTTTATATAAATTGTGAATTCTCAATTCAGAAATGTGGATTTAAATGTATGTCCCGCATGTTGATAACTGTAAATCCTTTCAGCCGCAGATGTTTTGATCTTATCCCAGCAATGTTTCCAAACCCTAGAAATACCCCAGGGTCACTAAAACATTAATGCACAGATTTAAAGTATGTTTTGGATCGTTGTTCTGCTGGAACCAGCTGGAACTTCTTGACAGAGGCAGTTAGATTGTCAAGTGGATTATGGCAGGAGGGATTGTGGGGAGGCAAATCACAGTGTGTGATTAGTAGCTACACATAAATTACATCTCCATCTTCATCTCCTTTCTTAATCACTGTGCTTGTTTATCTGGGGAACCAGAAGATGACGCACCTGCATCTGAATTGCTTGTAATAACATTCCTATATTCCCCGAGTAGCAATCACAGAGATATGCTTTTTTTTCAGAATTTGGTTATAGACAAAGGTGTGTAAGAGCTAAAGTATGAATAAACATAGACCATCTACAATACAATCTTTAATAAGACACTGAAGAACATGATTTGTGCATAAACATTATAAATGGATAGGGCCCTATACTCACACTCCCCTGGCACCCACAGGTGTGTCCATGTTTGAACTTTTATATGGACAGAACCTCTTGGATGTGTTGGGCGTTAAAAATAGAAAAAGCTGGGATGTCCACGCATACACACAGCAACAACAACAATAACAACAACAAACAAACAATCAAACACAAATCCTAAGTCCCTAAAAATGTTTTATTAGGGTTGACTGTCATGCTTCACCCAAGTGCCACATGGGGGTGCTAAAATCAAGATGAACGTAGATATTTTTCAACGGAAATCCAGGGTTTGCGTTTCACCTTTCATTCATTCATTTCATCACTTTCTTATCCGGTTAGTCCTGGACAGGGTGGCAGAAGAGCCGTTGCCGAGCCGGTGGCATAGAGCGCAAGGCAGGAACAACCCTTAGACAGGGCGCCAATCCATCATAGGGAACACACACTTGGGCGTAATCAACTAACCTGAATCACGTCTCTGGGTTGTGGGAGGAAACCCAGACGGACAAGGGAAGGTCATGCAAAGTTGGGATCGAACCCAGCAACTTCTTGCTGTGATGCCACAGTGCTACCCACTGAGCCACCTTTTAATCTCTCAGCCTGTGAAATGCATGGTGTGGGGATAAATGAAATGCTTTTAAACATT